>APFE031316555.1:0-36755 GCA_000404065.3 Pinus taeda | reverse complement strand
CCTAATTTTTTGGATCCATGTTTCCTCCACCACGGAACTTCTATTATTTCTGCAAACTATAGGGGTTAATCAACCCCCACGTCCACCACCTTTCCCATTACATCCACCCAAAAAGATTTCATCCATAGACCATCCAATAGTACCCCTCCTTGTCACTACCTATATTTCATCCTCGATGGCTTGTCCACATATCACCCATGCATTCCCATGATTGTCGTACAATTACGGGATTCAATTGGTTGCAAGAATAGATGTTTCCCACTGAAAGGTGAAAAATTGAGCTAATTTTTCTAGCAAGAGGAGAAAGATAAAATTATAGGATGAAAATGATTGTGTTGAGGGTGGAAGTGGTTACTATGCGAGCAATGAAATCCATTTCATATATAGGGAATAAATGGCATAATTTAATGTTTGGGAACAATGTTCCATTTTGTATATTGGCATTTTGTGTCATTTTAATGAAAATGTGCAATTGAGACAATCTGATTGATGTTGAAGTGCTACATGCTAGGTTGAATTTGCATATATGTGGTCATGATGCAATACCTACTAAGTGGTTAATAAGTGATCAATGAAATCCATTTTAATCCATTTTATATATAGGGAATAATATGTCATACTTTAATGTTTCGGAACAACGTTCCATTTTTTATATTTGACATTTTGTGTCATTTTAATGAAAATATATAATTGAGATATTTTGAGTACATAAGTGTTTTTTTTTTTTTTATTTATGTCGAAGTGCTACATGCTAGGTTGAATTTACATATATGTGGTGATGATGCAATATGACCTATGGTGAGGTGAACACTCTGACATGTTACATGGTTGAAGATGCTTGCCTTGGGTTTTCAAGGTATGTCAGTGAGGTATACTCTTAGTGATACATGTGAAAAGTATAACCTTGTGTAAATCCCCTTTCAATCTCATTATCATCTAGAAAAATGAGTCTAGATTCTGCACTTGAAAATAACTTTATGGGTCTAGATTACATCATATAAAAAAAATCTACATTCAATATATGATAAAAACACTATATCTACTAATGAACTATAAAATTCAATTACGTGTTTTGTAAATTGATGGGTCTTTTCTTCTATAAACATATTTTCTTTCAAAAAAAATTTGAATTCTTTACACATTAGAATATGATAAAATGGTAGATTTAAATCTTCGTAAGCCATCTCCATGCACTATAGTTATATTGTCCCCTTTCAATGAAATTCTTTCACACTTTGTAATACAAATTCTCATGAAAAGATAACTTGAATAATTGATGTAAACACCAATAACTGATTATCAACCTAAATTTCTATTACTCGTTATGCAATATTTGATACTGTTTATTTAACCCTATTTTCTATATACATATTGACTAATAAATTGAAAGTGTGACATTTCATAGAAAAAATAATGTCTATTCATTTAATAAAATAACTTTTGTTGTTATTATTAAAATTAATAAAGTATTATAATTAAATTTATTAAAATACTTATATTTTATAAATATTCTTCGACGCATAATCACATCAAACTATTAACATATTATGTTTATTTCAATTATTATTTTTTTATTTTTTATTATGAATATGCATCGAACGATCTCATAAAACTATTAAATGTCCAATTTTTTTTATCACCATATTACATAATTATTTTTTTCAATGGGTTTTAGTGTCATTCACGTTATCATGAGGAATTACCTATTTTAAACCATCACTTCTTCCTCTCCAAGCCTAGATGAGACATTAAAGTCTGATTATCTTAATAATTGATGATGAGGAGTACTATATAAATTAATGTTTCCAAAATTGGAATCAGTTTTACACCTTCCATCATTTATCTGTAAAACTGTTCAATTTTACACCTTCCATCATTTCTCTCTAAAACTGTTCATCATTTCTCTGTAAAACTGTTCAACTTATAAAAGGAATTGCATTTTTTTGGATTTCAACATTGCCACTCATTTGTGGTTTTTGTTGACTTAAAGCTCGAATTGTATTGAAATGTTTGAATACTATATAAATTAATATTCAAAACACGCTAATTCTATAAACGTTGCTAATCGCTATTAGTATAATTTAAAAATGAGATTTCAGTATAAGCTGAAAAGGAAAGGAGCTCCCTAGGAAGTAAGGGTAAGGGAGGCATCAAAGTGGGTGCTGAACAGGGAAGAGGCCATCAAGGTAGAGGGAGAGGCAGATAGGTTGATCATTAGGAAAGGAGCTCCCCACCACCGGCAAGGAAAAGACGAGGTAGTAGGATGCTGAGGAGTCAGGCTCAGCAGGGGGAGATGGCGTATAGTGAAGATACAAATGTATACATCAGGAGGATAATTCAGCAGCTGGAGGACGAGGCTACTCAGGAGCATTCGGAGGTCGAGATGAAAGATTGGGAATATCTTCTGCCAGATCCGGGGAACACCTGAGGATTTATGTCCCTGTACAAGCAAGCCCTCCATGTGTATTGGGTAATGAAGAGGCTGATGGAAAAAGCCATGGAACAAGTAGCTATGGAGATGGTTGAATTGGCTCAAGGGATCCCAAACCTAAAGAAAGAGATGAAAAACCTCCAGATAACCCTTCTTATGCAGGATAGCAAGCTTGACAAGATACAACAGCAACTAAAGAAGCTTGTTCCAGGAACAAAGGAGGAAGATAACCAGTCGAAGGCCATGGAAGAATGATTTTTCAAAGGTATATGACATCTCCTTAGTTAGGAAGCTCAGAGCTTTCTCTCCTTTCATTATTTTATAATGCAGTTAAGAAACAGTGTCAGTCTCTGTGAATGTTTAGTATTTCTAGCTTGGACAAGTAGGCTCAGTATTTTCTATTTTTGGATGGCTTTTAGAAACCTATGGTGGCCAACAGACCCGGTTTCCCTTCGAGGCGGGTTGAGGCCTTTGTATGTATGTATAGGCTTTAATTCGAATTAATATAATTGTACCATGTTAGCTTAAAAAAAAAAAAACCTGAAAAGGAAAGGATTTGACATCGATATGAGATACTTTTATCACATAATTAAGAATATTTAAAGGTTTTTTGGTTTCAATATAAGTATGACTATTAATATTAATTAAATTTTCATCATATTTTTGTATATGGCCACAATAATTTGGAGGAAGTGTCTATATAAGTCATAAATTTTGGAATCGTTATCCATTGCAACCTTAATTGAAATCACGGCATTGAAAACACGATAAATAGAGGATGAAAAACTAATTATAGTTTTAAAAACAACTGTAAATTTTTACTCCTTTTATTTTATGTCGATGCAAAATTCAGGGATCTAATATCTTTAACTATTCTTACAAAAATATAGCAGATCTAAGATTCTTTTATAACCTATAATCTCAAAAATAAAGGGAATTCCCTTCTTACAAAATGAAGCCTTTTCCTCATTGAGAGCACAATCATGAACAAGTTAAATAACATGGAATACACCAGTATTACTAAAATCTCCTCAAATTCCATCAAAAACCACCTTCATTTCAAGGGGGCTTGTACAATAGTTCTAATTCACAAGACTAAAGAAAATAATTTAATTTCCTTCAAGAACTAGAATATTGACCTTAAAAGCCTTTATGAATCCCCTAACACAATGCACACTATTTTGAATCCGCATGTAGAGGATGACATCTCTTCATTGCAAGACATTGAGCTCATGGTTAAGAAATTCGCTAAGGGGAAAGCTAAGGATACTAAAAGCTATCAAGTTGAAATTTTTAAAATGGAAGAACTTATCATCATACCGCACATACACAACTTATTTAATTTGATAGTGAAGAAAGACCTCCTTAAGCCTTGGACATGAAGCTTGATTGTTCCCATATTTAAGAGAAAAGATAAAACAATTATCTCTGATTATAGGATCATTATGATTACCCACATTAGTCAAGTTTTATGGGCTTATGTTGGAAAAGAAGGTTAGGCTTTGGCTTGAAAGTGTTGGTAGAAAAGATAAAGGGAGAAGGACCTGATAAACTCTTGTTATTTTATATCGATGTGAGGTTTAGTGTTGCAGTATATGTATAGAGTCATGGTGGAAGATTGGAAAAATCCAAAAGAAATTTATAACCTAAAACCTCAAGATTAAGGAAATACCCCCTACCCTAAGCCTCTAATTGAAGCACACATTTCCCACATTAAAATCATGACTATGACTAGGTATATTATGTATAAAATGTTATACAACATGGATGCCAGGTGGTTTCTTAAAACTGCTTCTAATTTTAACCAAAACCCCCACCTTTGGCTCAAGTAAGGTTGGCATAAGGATGCCTAGTCTTGGCTAGACCATTGAGGAATAAGGAGGAGTTCATATGTTAGAATCAAATTAGTAAATTAAAAATATTATTGCTTCCAAATTTAAGGAGAAATTATGGGGTAATCAAGAGCTAAAGAGAAAATATAAGTACAATATTATAAGGAGACAATTAAACCCAATGTCAAAAACCAAAATATCATTCTCTCTTGACTTACATTTAGAATAAAATGAACATTTCCACGATAAGAACTAATTCTCATGAGCTTCATAGTGAAATTGGGACTTGACTAGTTCCCAAAGTGCCATGGAAGAAGAATTTATCACGTTTGAAATCTTATGAGGGTTAAATAGCAAAACACATATTTTCCATCTTATATTAACATTAAATCTAGTTTTCAAAACATTTGTCACATTACCAACCTTCTTGATACTAATTTTTGGAGCTAGGATCAAGTTACACCTTGAAAAACTCAAATGACTGAGATGATGATTAAATTAAATTACTCTTTTCGAGAGGACCAAAATCGACCTAAATATCACCCTATTTGGATAGGTAGGAGTTGAGTTTTGAATTATTTTATCCACTCGTGTATATTGGAATAGGTCGGCCCTAAGCACATGTAAAATTGGAAAGGTCAGCCTTAACCCAAAGTGGACCCTCATGGAAACCTATAAATAGAAGATACATCAATCTCATTTCCATGCATTGATCAAGCCATATTCTACACTCTTCTTTTGCCTTAGTTTGCATAGATCTAATGGAGGAAGTTCGCTCAAGCATCTACAACTACAAGGGTGAAGCTCATATAGATCTAGGGTTTTTGTTTCTTGGATGCATGCATGTGACTAAGAATTTTTGTCCCTAGACACATGCACAAAGTGGTTAAGCGACCATCCAAGAAGTCTCAGGCGCTCACACAGAACCATGAAGACAATGTCGAGGGTTTCTGAAGCAGATCAAATAGTGTTGGTCCCTAGACGAATACTTAGACTGGTCAATGGTGCGATCAGGTAGTCCTAGATGCTTGCACAATAGATGGAAGAGAGTGTCTAGGGGTTGGAGTGATTATGTGTGTATTTGATGCGAGATGCATGAATAGTCTTCTTGGGAGCATCCTAGTCAGACATAAACACCCTAACACTATTGCTAACTAAGCGTCCAAGAAGTTTTAGTTGCACACATTTTGCCTTGATAGAAGCATCAACGGTTTTGATCTAGGGTTTGGCATTTGCCTTTAGTTGGCTTGAGTAGTCTGATGGATAAAGGGTTTCTCTCTATTTTTCTTTAGTTCTAGAATCTACTTCTGTTCTATAAATATCTATTGCACACCTTTGTATTGGGCTCATTGTACTCTCCGCTAAAATCTTTTTATGACGATCTAATAAATTAGAAGATTTGAAAGGGTTTTCCCCTTATGGGGTTTTTCCATGGCCTTGGATCAATCTTCTATCTCTTATCATTCTGGTTTTGTCTTCTTTGTGATTAAATATATTATTCTATCTTTAAATACAATTTACGATTGGTTACATTGCTAATAATTAGATGCATTGTTAAATGGAGAGGTAAATTCGGCTAAAGTAATTGA
Organism: Pinus taeda; assembly: GCA_000404065.3. Taxonomy (NCBI): domain Eukaryota; kingdom Viridiplantae; phylum Streptophyta; class Pinopsida; order Pinales; family Pinaceae; genus Pinus; species Pinus taeda. The sequence goes on along the minus strand of APFE031316555.1, from coordinate 30,903 downwards.
TACAACATAAAACAATATGAAAAATTAACATGGTTTCAGGGTTGAGGTGAAGGACAACCCCAAAAGAAGACAAGCATTGAAGCCATCATTATTAGAAATAATATTGCCTAGTTAAGGTCTAGTAAAGTCCTGGTCAGATTGTCTAGCAAAAGCCTTGTGAGATTTTCCTTTCACAAGGAAAATACATTGTGAAGCTGCTGGAAGGATTTGGAATGACTGAATGCAAATCCATGGCTACAACCATTGAAATGAACTTGAATAAGTTATGTGGAGAATATCCAAGACCTGATTTGGAAAATCCATCCGATTATAGACAACTGATTGTGGCTCTGATGTTCCTTGTGAACAACTGTCCAAACATATGCTATGTAGTAAAAACATTGAGTCAATTCATGACGGAGCCTCTCCATGCACACTGGATCACTTCTAAACAAATATTGAGGTATTTTGACCGATCACATTTAGTCTGAGATATTCTTCTGAAGATGTTTAGCTTCATGGATACACTGATGATGATTGGGTAGGAAATGTTATCGACATAAAGAGTACATATAGATTTTGTTGTAGTCTTGTATCTACCATGATATCCTAGATGAGCTGGAGACTAAATTTGTAGCATTGAGCACCACCGAAGAGGAATAAATTGCCTCTATCGTGGCTAGATGTGAAGCAATTTAGTTGAGGAATCTCTTTGGGGAACTATTTGAGCAGGCCCTAGACACTATAGTAATATATTGTGACAATAAGAGTGGGATCCATTTGGAAGAGAATCTTGTGTTTCATGAAAACTCCAAGCACATTGAGATTCGATATCACTTTATTTGAGACATGGTGCAAAGCGGAGCTGTTAGACTCCATAACATATCGAGAGATGAGTAGATTGTAGATATTCTCACCAAGGAATTACGAAAAGTAAAGTTCTTGGTATTTAGAGAGAAGCTTGGACTGATGGATGTGGCCCCTCTAGATAAGGAGAAACAATGATCGAGGACACTGAGCTAACTCCTCCCACCCTATTTGAGCTCCAAGGGTGAGGAATTGAGATAGAGGGCTCCTCTAGTTGAGGGATCTTTGGAAAATAGTGTACTCTCCTATCTATTACCCATAGGGTTGGAGATGTTACTCCCCTATCTTCATATGGTCATAGATGTTTCTCCCGTATCTACTCTATGCAGAGTATACGCCAGTTGGCATCACACCCTCAGGTAAGGCTTCTTGGGAATATTGCTCGACGTTTGGCCAATGGGTTGAAAGTGTACTTGGGGTGTACAAGCCAAGTCGATTATGATGCAGATGTTCTACCACATGACTATTGTGGGTCATTGATGGGAAGATTGGTGGGTAATAGGGTTGGGTTGAGAGTTTCTCCCCTTTTGGGATTTCGAGTTGAGAATGAGCTCCTCAAAGAGAATGTGTTCCCATGTATGACTAGTTATCTTATTTCTCGGTACAGGTGGCAACTATTGCTCCCTGATTCTTCTTCTTTTAGATTCGAGAAAGATTCAACAGATATATTTGAGCAGAGATATCCAAAGCATGATGACAACATGACAGGATGATATGGTCATGAAAAAACATATATTGGCCGATGGAATTCTTCCTAGTTGAGAGGGAGTCTTCATTTTTGCAACTATTGTCAAACTACACGTTCGATAGCTCATATGGTAAAATTCCTCTTTTCGAGAGGACCAAAATCAACCTAACGATCACCATATTTGTGTAAGAGGAAGTTGATTTTTATATTATTTTATCCACTCATGTATAATGGAATAGGTCGGCACTAAGCACATGTATAATTGGACAAGTCAGCCTCAACCCCAATTGGACCTTCATGGAAGCCTGTAAATTGAAGAGTCCTCAAGCTCATTTCCACACATTGATCATGTCACCTTCTAATCTCTTCTTTTGTCCTATTTTGCACAAATTTAACAAAGGAATTTCTCTTAAGTTTTTGAAACTACAGGGGTAAAGCTTGCATAAATATAGGGTTTCTATTTTCTAGATGCATGCATGTAAATAAGAATTTTCTTCCTCAGATTAAAACACAAAGTGGATAAGGAATCATACGGAAAGTATCAAATGCTCACATGGAATCCCGAAGACAATGTCTAGGGTTTCTGAAGACAATAGATGGAAGGGAGAGTCTGGGGGTTTGGAGTGGTTTTGTGTGTGTTTGACCCTGGTCACACACATACAGTCTTCTTGGGAGTGTCTGGGTAAGACATAGAAACCCTCACATAGTGGCTAAGGGAGCATCCAAAAAGTTAAAGTCGCACACAGTATGCCTCGTTGAAAGCATCTAGGGTTTTGATATAGGGTTTGATAGTTGCATTCAATTGGATTCAGTGGTCTACTGGATAAATGATTACTATCTATTGTTCTATTGTTCTACAATTTTCTTCTTTTTTGTAAATATATATTGCTTGTTTATGTATTGGGATCATTGTACTCTCTGCTGGAAATGTTTTATGAAGATCTAATAAAGAAGAAGATTTGAAAGCATTTTACCCCTTGTGGGTTTTTCCATGGCCTTGGACAAATATTCCATCTCTTATTGTTGTGCTATTGTCTTCTTTTTCATTTCATATATTGTTCTATCTTCAATCACAATTTATGATTGGTTACATTGCTAATAATTGGATGCATTATTAAATGAACAAGTAAATTGGGCTAAACTAATTGAAACAACATAAAAGAATATGAAAAATTAACGTGGATTCACAGATGAGGTGAAGGAAAATCCCAAAAGAAGACAAACATTGAAGCCATCACTATGAGAAAGAACATTTTCTAGTCAAGCTCAAGATATCTTCCTCTACCTCCAGTAAGCATGAAAAGTTGGGTGACACATCAAACTTTGCTTATGGAAAGTAAGGTTTGAGATCATAGTTGACAACAATGATGTGTTGGAATACATTCAAGGAAGGATTCCCAAGCCTCCATAAAATGCTTTCGCTTCCCTATAAAATAGGTAGAGGAAAGGTGAGTCCAAAGCAAAGAAAATTACAGTTGATGGTTTACAAGATCATTTACTTGTGTACAAAAGTCTAAAGACACGTATGAGAAGACAACTCATATATATGAAATCAACAATTTGAGTGGGATCATCACCTTGAAATATTGAATTAAGAAAACCAAGATGAAGAAAGGATAAGTTTTCCAATCCTACATTATGAGGATATCTCACCTTAGATATCAATTGCGGAGTTGGAGAAAATGTACCCTCCAATTTTACATTCTTATTTATGTTGTTACAAGTTCTTCTCCACATGATTTGTGGGATAGTTGGTTGGTTGATAGTGGGGTCACTCGTCATCTCTATGGATACAAGAAGGTCCTCTATAATCTAGTAGAGAGGGAGACTAAGTTGAAGATCATTCTTGAAGACAAATCCACTCATACCGTGAAAGGTTTTGGGTCCGTCAAATTTCAGTTGAATTATGGGGAATCAATTCTGTTGCATGATGTTTTGTATGTTCTAGGATTAATGAAGAATTTGGTATCTATATCCAAATGGGAAGATAAATGGAGGAATGTTGCCTTCAGCAAAGGAAAATTTTTGACTTGGTATATTGATTCACTTATGAGAGATGCATTCATATTAGAAACAATATTTGAAGGAGTCTATAGAGTCACTAGAATGCCACTTCTAGAATTTGTTCATAATAGCAATCATCTGAGTGAGTTGTGGCACCATAGGCTAGTTCATTTACACTATGATGCTATTCCGAAATTGAAGAAACTGGTCTTAGGTATTCCCGATGTAAAGCCCATCATGATGGAGTTTTCCTAGGTTATGCATGTGGAAAGAAAATGAGGGGACCATTCCCCTCTATTGAGAACAAGACAAATAAAATCCTCCATCTCATTGATTGCAATATATGTGGTCTTATTCTTGTGCATTTTATTGGTGGTCATCTCTACTACATCACCTTCATTGATGAATTCTCAAAAATATATGGATATATTGTCTTAAGAACAAGGATGAAGCCTTTGAAATGTTCAAGGACTTTAAAGCCTTGATAAAAAATCAAATAGGAAATGAAAGTTACTAGGTCTGACAATGGAGGGGAATGCATGTCAAACAAATTCATAGAATTTTGCAAGAAAGTATGGATCAAGAAGCAAAAATTTGTGCCATATACACCTGAACAAAATTTTTTAGATGAAAAGAAGAACATGTCTAGATTAGAAGTTGCCCATGTCATGCTCCATGATCAAAAGGTGCCAAAATTTCTTTAGGGAGAAGCCACACATGGTGTTGTATATGTTCAAAATAGGGTGCATAATCAAACATAAGAAAACAAGATCTATGATGAAATATGCATAGGCATCAATCCTGATAGTAGCCATCTTCATGTATTTGGATGTCCCATATATTTTCATGTGCTAAAGGAAAAAAGAATAAAGCTCGAAGCTAGAGGAAGAAAAGGTACATTTGTGGGTTATTGTGAAATTATAAAGCATATAAAATATATATTCCTGGTCAAAGGAAGATCAAAATTAGCAGGAGCATAACATTTGATGAAGATGTAGCTCTTGGAAAAGCAAGAGACCTTCCCCCACGACCTCCTAACAAGAATGGGAATGATGACTAGGATATTCTAGATGGTCCGTTGGTGCCTGAGTTCGATATGCTTGATAATCCCATGGAGCCTATGCATCCTTTAGTTACTCCTACTAGGAAGATACCATTTTGGATCTGCAATATTCTATAGAATGATGAAATAAATGTTCCCATTTGTATATCATTTAGAGAAAGGAAGAAACCATGTAGGTATTAGGTATATGTTGCAGCCATGAGTGCTACGATTCAAGTCGAATCGTCCTCATTCAAAGAAGCTATAAAGATCAAATTTTGAGGGATGTTATGACCGATGAATATGAATCAATTATGAAAAATGATGTATGGGATGTTGTGCCAAGACCAAATGGCAAATCCGTCATGACCTCAAAATCGCTATTCAAGATCAAACATGGAATTGATGGTGGCATTTAGAAATACAAAGCAAGGTTCATAGTTCGAAGATTCTCTTAGAAAGAGGGAGAAGAATATAATGACATATTTTCTCCCATGGCTCGATATACCACCATCTATTCAATAGTTTCCCTTGCTTCAAGTCATACATGGACTCTTCATTAGATGGACGCAATGACCACATTCCTTAATGGCATGTTACAAAGAAGTATATGTTGAACAACAACGTGGATTTGAAGTGGAATATCGAAGAATGAATGTTTTCAGGTTGAAGAAGGCATTTTATGCATTGAAGAAAGCTCCTTGAGCTTGGTATGCACGCATTGATAGTTACTTAATGAAGTTGGGATTCAAAAGAAGAAACGCTGATCTCAACCACTACTTCAAGGTAATCCAAGGTATGCCATTGACTTTGGTTTTATATGTTAACAATATATTTTTTATAGCTAGTGAGCCTTTCATGATCGAGAGTAAGAGGGAGGTAGACTCTAAATTCAAGATGAATGACCTTGGTCTCATGCACTGATTTCTAGGTCCTGAGGTGTGGCAAAGGCCTGGTGATATTTTCCTTTCACAAGGAAAATACGACATGAAGTTGATGGAAATATTTGGAATGACTGAATGGAAATCCATGGCTACACCAATGGAAATGGATGTCAAGAAGTTATGTGAATATGGTACAAGACCCGGTTTGGAAAATCCATCTGAGTATAGACAAATAATTGGGACTTTGATGGTCCTTTTGAACACATGTCCATACATATGCTATGTAGTAAACACATTGAGTCAATTCATGACCCAACCCCTCCATGCACATTGGATTGCTGCCAAAAATGTATTGAGATATTTGTCTGGGTCAATCACACTTGGTCTAAGATATTATGCTAAGGATGTTCAACTTCATGCATACATTGATGCTAATTGGGAAAGAAATGTTGTTGATAGAAAGAGTACATCTATATGTTGCTCCAGCTTTGGATCTTCCATGATATCCAGCATGAGTTGGAAACAAAAGTCTGTAACATTGGGCACCACCGAAACATAAAATATTTCCACTAACATGGCTAGTTGTGGAGTAGTTTGTTTGAGTAAGCTCTTTGGATAGCTATTTGAGCATGTCCTAGACACTACAGTGATATATTACGACAACAAGAGTGGGATCCATTTCATAGAGAATCTCATGTTTCACGACAAGTCCAATCACATTGAGATTCAATATCACTTTATTTGGGACATGGTACAAAGATGAGCTATTAGACTCCATCACATATCGATAGATGAGAATATTGCAGATATTATCACTAAGGCATTAACCAAAGGAAAGTTCTTGGTATTTAGAGAGAATCTTGGACTGATGGATGTGGCCCCTCTGGATAAGGGGAAACCCTGATCAATGACATTGAGACAACTCTTCCCACCCTGTTTGATCTCCTAGGGTGAGGAATTGAGATAGAGGGTTCCTGGGGTTGAGGGACCTCTAGAAAATAAGGTACTCCTCTATCTATTACCCATAGGGTTGAGGATGCTTCTCCCTTATCTATTCTATGCAGAGTATTCTCCAAGTGACATCATACACTTAAGAAAGGCTTGTTGGGAATATTGTTGCCCATTTGGCCAATGAGTTGAGAGTTTACTTCAGCTGTAAAACTCAAGTCGATTATGATGCAAGTGTTCTACCACATTACTATGGATGTTTATTGATGGGAATATAAGTAGGAAATATGATTGGGTTGAGTTTTTGCCCCTTTTAAGATTTTGGGTTGAGAATGAGCTCCTCGTTGAGATTTCAAGGTCGAAGATGTGCTCCCTTATATGACTAGTTATCCTATTGCTTGGTATGGGTGGAATCTATTTCTCCTTGATTATTATTCTTTTAGATCAGAGAAATATTCAACAAATAGAGTTGAGAAAAGACAACCAAAGAATGATGAAAACATCACTAGCTGATGTTATGATCAACAAATAAATATTGGCAGGTAGAATTCTTCCTAGTTGGGAGGGAGTACTAATTTTTTCAAATAGGGTCAAACTCCGGCTTGGACAATTCATATGATTGAGATGATGATTTCATTAAATTCCCCTTTTTGAGGGGACCAAAATCAACCTAAAGATCACCCTATTTGGACAAGTGGAAATTTAATTTTCAATTATTTAATCCACTTATGTATAATGGAGTAGGTCGGCCCTAAGCACATGCAAAATTGGACAAGTTAGTCTCAACCGCAAGTGGACTCTCATAGAAGCCTATAAATAGAAGATACCTTAGTATCATTTTCACACATTCATCAAGCCGTCTTCTAGTCTCTTATGTTGTCTTGGTTCACATAGGTTTGATGGAGGAAGTTCATCCAAGGGTATGAGACTGAACGGGTGAAACTTGCACATATCTAGGGCTTTCGTTTCTCAAATGCACAAATGTAACTGAGAATTTTTATCCCCAGACGCACACACAGTGGCTATGGGATTGTTGAAGAATTTTTAGACGCTCACACAAAAGCATGAACACAATATCTAGTGTTTTTGAAGTAGATCAGATGGTGTTGGGCCCCACATGCACTTTCAAAGTGGTCAAGGGTGTGTTCGGGTAGTCGTAGATGCTAACACAATAGCTGGAAGGGAACATCTAGGATTTAGAGTAGTTGTGTATATGTTTGACCCTGAACACACGCATACGGTATTTTAAATATAGAGTCCCTCACATATTGACTAAGGGAATGTCCAGGAAGTTTCAATCGCACAAAATATGCCTTGCTGGAAGAGTCTAAGGTTTTGATCTAGGGTTTGAAAATTGCCTTTAGTTGGCTTAAGTGGTCTGATGGATAAATGATTTATGTATTCTATTATGTAGTTTTGCAGTTTGCTTCTATTCTATAAATCTCTTTTGCATGTTTATGTATTGGGCTCATTGTAATCTCTGTTGAAAACTATTTATGATGATCTAATAAAGAAGATTTGAAAGGGTTTTCCCTCTCGTGGGGTTTTTCCATAGTCTTGGACCAATTTTCTATCTCTTAATGTTGTGTTGTTGTCTTCTTTGTCAGTTCATATATTGTTATATATTTAGTTACAATTTATTATTGGTTACATTTGTAATAATTGGAAGCATTGTTAAATGAAGAAGTAAATTGGGCTAAAGTAATTGATACAACATAGAACAATCTGAAAAATCAACACTTGACCTTTATAGTCAACAAAGCTATGGTGATATTGGAATATTTATCTCACTTCCTTTTGAGCATATAAATAAAATTTTAAATAATTATGATTAATCTCTCACCTTCTTAAGGTCCATAGACCATATAGGTCGTATTGGATGCCTTTTTCTTATAGAGGAATCGATACCTAGGCTATGCTCATGCTCATGTGATAGGGTTGATTATAGACAGTGCCACTATAACCTATAAGTGAACCCATAATCACTCACATGCACAAACCACGCATTACATCGTGGGGTATTTGAACCTCAAAACTAAAACTTCCCCTGAACTCTAAAACTAAAACTTCACAAATGCTTCATATCATGATGATTACAATTAAGTTGTCTCCTAGGAGGATAGCGTATGTTAATAACATTCATCATCATATATTTAAATTGAAGTAATTATATAAATAAAACTAATGTATGAAAAAAATTATATATAATTATTTGATATTTTTTTGTGGGGTATATTTTCACTATGCTCATACCAATCTAGGAGAGCCTTGGGCCTAAGAGAAATTTCATATGCCAAGAGAAATACAATGTGTAGATGTATCAGTTAAAGTGACCACGTGTATGATCAAGGTTTGGAACCTAATTAGGAAGCTCAACTATAACGTTAGTATCTGAGAGGTGGTTCCTTCTAGAGGTCCTGTCTCTCTCGACACAAGTGAGCTCATATTGAATAGGGCTTGGAGTAATGTCTCTGAATTGAGCAATAATTTCTTGCAATCAGTGATGAGTACATGTACTACCTAAAGTATCTTATTCTTGGTAATATGATCCTCCCCTATGGACATAGGCATGCTAATGAGGTGTGATGGGAGTACAAGAAAGGTGAAAGATCAGAGAACTGAAAGATGGGCATTAGGTGGAAAATAGAGACTCGGGCACGGGAGAATCGGGTCAGAAGGATGGAGCAACAAATGTAGATCATATAGAAGAGTGAGGTTAATGACTAACAAGGGAATCGGTAGGGGATCTAGTAAGAAAATTTTCTTAATCGGGGGCGTGCTCATAGAGAATTAGATCCACGGGGAGGAGACACAATGCACATGGAATCAACTAGAGCAACAACATTGAGCGACCATAGGGGCTAGAAATCAAAGCAATAAGACTATAAATAGAAAACCAAAAAAGGAACCAACATGGAAGAGGAATAACCATGCACAAGAGAAAGTCTCCCCAATAGGTAGAATGTTATTCCAAGGTGGTGGGATGATTTATCCAACGTCATAGATACCATAACCATTCACGCAATGAGTTCCTAGCTCAACAAAAGGTAATTGTGCAATAAGATTGTAGGGAAAGAGTGAAAACTTAATGAAGCAAATATCTTGAGAAAATTGATAATAATTTTCTTTGGAATTTCTATTCAAATTAGAAATGGGAGGACCTCCCTAGCTCGATTTTTGGTGATGAACTAGAGTTTTTTGATGCTCGCCTAGCATATTTTCCTGATTTATAAGGAGATGAACTAGCAAAGTATCCAAATAATTGTTTGCAAATGTCATTTCCTAGTAATTCCCATGGAAGATAATTCTCCAATGTTTGGCATCATTAAAACTATGAAGTTCCATAACTGAGATTGCTTTGACATGCTTGGCATTTGTAGAGAGTGATACTTTGCATAAGATAAATTATAATTTCTAGTCTAGAGAACCAGGTTATAGTCAAGGTGTATGTGATTAGTGAGGGTTTCGGAGGTGTTTAATGATGATAGTGTGTGTTTGCAAACTGGTGTCATCTCATACCAAACCAAACCTTTGACATTTACTATAGGGGCATGTTGCCACATCCCCAGCCACATAGCCAAGTGGGACAATGGAAACACCACATCCTTTTACTCAAATAACACCCCATATAAGATATTTATGTTTATAAAAATAAAAATGATATATAATTTAAATAATGAGATAAAAAGAAAAAATAACAATATGGATTAGAATTGTAATGCTCATATTTTTGTCGGCGCTACAATACATTACTATTCTATAATTTATAAGACATAAAGACTTATCATTTATGTGTTAAAGGAATTTTATATTTTCATATTTTCTAAGGAGAACTTGTTCCTAAGTAGTGGAAAACACTTTTTTAATATATATTTTTGAAAACAAATTTCAATAGTAATAAGAAGAAAATAGATCAATATTAATTAACATACGTATAAGGAATATTAGTTATTTATGTACATATAAGGACTTTTAATTGCATATTTTTCACGTGAATTTCTTAAATAATAATAAATAGCAAAAAAATATATAAAAAAATATTAAAGAACAAAGATCAATGAAAATAAGAAAATATTTATTTAATTTAAAAATTTAACATATGTTAAAAAAAAAGCTAAAATTTGTAATGGCCAAGGCAAAACATGACCTACCTCACACTATCTGTTGTATCAAATTGGGTGACTTTGAAGTTTGAATAAACCAACATTAATTTGGTGATAAATTAAGCATTAAATTAAGCATATAAAAAATTAATTATATATATAATTTTTAAGTTTAAATTTATATAGTAAATTTATAAAGCACATATACTTGGAAAACACATTTGAAAAGTTTTTCATACAATTTGAAAAACCATATATAAGATTCATTCAACACTATAAATTGTGTGTAAAATTTGGGCATGTGAATGTGAAGGAATGAATGGACACATCTACATTTGTAATTCTATCATTTAATTACTTGAGGTTAGTCAATTCTTGTAAATTATGTTATGGAAGGTTTAAATTAGATATAAGTCCGAAGGCCTATTAACTACACATGTGAATTAATTCTTATTGTGGTGTTTTATGTTCTTGCAGGTTTAATTTCCACTTCAATTTTGCATAAACAGTTTGTTATGGGATTTCATTTAAATAAGTGAAGGAACTACTATCTAATGCATTTTTGTTTATATGCATGTTAATGATTTTAGAAGAGATTTATTTATTAGTATTTTCTTCGTTATGGACTATAGCATTCACCTCCTGGTCAAATTGCATTGACTGTCCATTATTTTGCTATTTTTTTGTAATTTTAGCCAAAGTTTTGAGAAAATGTAAATTTTTCCTATTTTGCATGAAATCAAAATAATTTTATACTTTTCTAGAAATCTTATTTTTAATTTCTCATTGGCCTAATGCCTTCTGATGGGACATAATTCTTTTGGTGGAGAGTATTTTATTTTTGGCATTCTTTAGTGCCTGACATTTGATTTAAAAATAAACAAAAACTAATTTTCTGAGTGGCCATTTGGTCAACGAGTGCTTATACATTAACATTGGCACTAAAATTGTTATGGTACTACTCTTCCCCATGATTAAAATACTAACACAATTGCATGTCCTTTGTATAGGTGGGGGGTGGGGGGTGCGATGATGGACTACACAAGTCATTGTGCATAAATACTTTTACAAATTTCCATATTGTATATCATATGAACGTTTACGAAGGAAAAGGTATGTGTGGGAGAATGGACAATATTGTCATGTTTCATTGTGCGGAGATTTTACTGTACATATTACAAAGTTTTTGTGGGAGATAATTTGTGTAAAGATTTTGATTTTAGAGCTTTTTATTTTTGCAGAATGCTTAAGATTGTCAATTTCCATTGTCCGGGGTGGTGCACAGGGTATTTTTCCAATGTTCTGATTTTCCTAGACTACGTAGCCTTGATGTACCTTATCAGGTCAACATCAAGCAATGCTTGTTGATCTCTTTCTAGTTCAGTCTTGTTAAAAGATAATAGGTTAAGATTATGGAGAGGTGGTTTTGCAGAGGAAGCATGTGGTTGTTCGAAGGTGGTTGTGAATAGGAAGCATGTAGAGAAGAAGTGTGTGGGGTGAAAGTTGTGTAGAGATTAACATCAATCAATTAACTCAATGTTGTTCTGAACATTAGTGCTAGAATTGAATCTTTGAGGAGGGTGAGGTATGTTCAGAAGATTTTATTGTGCAATATTTTACTATGTTAAGCTTTTATGGTAAAGAAGAAATTAGGACAAGGTATTTTTTGGAGAACTATGATTATATCTTGTATGAAGGTATGTGCAGGAGAATGAGGAATATTATTATGTTTAGTTATGTAGAGCTTTTGTTGTGCGGAGATGGTGCATGTTTGTTGATTTCTCAAACAAATCTGATACTTTAAAAAATTCAGATTGTATAACGTATGAATTCTTATGAAAGACGAAGTATGTAAATGGATTTTACTATGTGGATATGGTATATGTTTGTTGATTTATTGAACAAATATAATACTTTTACAAATTTTTAGATTTTATATCATTTGAATGTTTACGAAAGATGAAGTATGTGCAGGAGAATGGGGAATATTATTGTGTTTCGTTATGTAGAGATTTTACTATGCACAGTATGAAATATGTTCAAGAGAGAAATTATGTAAATATTTCATTAGGATGGGGTACGAATTTTGTGTGGGACATTTAATTATGCGTAGATATGATTAGGACGAGGTATTTTTGGGGGGAATGGACGGTGCATGTGGAAATTAATGAATATGGGGTATGTTTGTCAATTTCGTAAAAAAATATAATATTTTTACACATTTCTTGATGGTATATCATATAAATGTTTACAGAGGATGAGGTAGGTACATGAGAGAGGGCAATATTATTATGTTTTATTATGTGGAGTATGGAGTATGTGCAGGGAAGTAATTGCGTATGGATTTGATTTTAGAACTATTAGCGGAGAATATTCTTACGTTTCATTTTGCAGAGATTCTATTGTGCAAAGTATGAAGTATGCGTCAGAGAGAAATTGTGTAGATCTTGCATTTTAGAACTATGAATATTTGAAGAGGTGTGTTTGCGGGAGAACATAATGATTAAACTTGTTAATTTTCATTGTATGTGGTTTTTACTGTGGGTTTATGTGGGAGAACAGGTGTTGCATAATGCAATTTTGTAATTCTGCTTCTTTTCCATATGTAGTAATACACAATCACTTGCGCTTAACTAGTTCCATGATCAATAATTCTTTATAAATACTCATTTACAATTGACTAATGTAACTTTTACGAATTACAATGGGTGGTGCATAAGATATTGTTCCAATGTTCCAATGTTCTCAGACGATGCAACCTTCATCTACCTTATTCAATCAGCATCAAGCAATGCTTGCCGATCTATTTCTACTAGAGTCTGGAAAACATGAATAGCTCAAGATTGTATAGAGGTGGTTTTGCAGAGGAAGCATGTGGCTATGTGAAGGAAACTTGTATGGAAGAAGTGTTTGCATAGGAAGTTGTTTGAAGATTTGTGTTAATCAACTAATAGTATTTTTATGAGAATTAGTGCTAGAATTAAATCTTTACGGAGGACAGATATATGTGCAAGAGATTTCGTTGTGAAGAGAATTTATTGCATTGAGCTTTTATGGCATGGGAAAAATTAGGATGGGGTATTTTTGGGAGAACTATGATTCTTTATCGTATGAAGGTTTATGGAGGACGGGGTATGTGTAGGAGAATGGGGAATATTGTTATGTTTCATTGGGCAGAGAGCATTTAATGTTCGGATTACCAAGTATGTGTAGGAGAGAAATTGTGCAGAGCTTTGATTTTAGTGTAGGAAAGGGTTTTTGTGGGAGATTTCATTGTGCATATATTTTATTCTGACGGGGTATTTTAGAGAGAATGGGGGGTGCGTGTGGAAATTAATGAACATGGTGTATGTTTATTGATTTCCTAATGAAATATAATAATTTTACACATTTCTCGATGGTATAGGATGGGTAATATTATTATGTTTCATTATGCAGTGATGAGCAGGGAATATTACTATGTTTCATTATGTTGATATTTTATTGTGTCGAGTATGAAGTAGTATGAAGTATGTGCAAGGAAGAAATGGCGTAGAACTTTGATTTTAGAACTATGAATGTTTTTAGAAGATGAGGTGTTTGTGGGAGAACATAATGAATAAAATTGTTAATTTTCATTTTGCGAGATTTTTATTGTGGGTTTTTGTGGGATAAATTATGTTGTATAACACAATTTTGTAATATTGCCTCTTGTTAGTATGTAGTAGTGGACAATCATTTTCACTTAGCTAGTTCTGTAATTGGTAATGATTTACAAATACTCATTTACAATTTGTTAGAAAATCAAAAAGGCAGAAAGATTTTCTTTATATTGATAACTAATTATGATATTATTATGTTTTCTTATGTTCCTCTTTTATGTTTTAGTTCATCAAGGAATTACCAAAAGAATAGCACAAATATCATAGAGACTAGATGTAGGTGGACAACTAGGGAAAAATCCCTATCTAGGGGAAAACCCAATCAATAATTCTTCCTTAATAACTTCACGAGATAATCCAAGACTCTTGACCTAGACACAAACTTCCTCCACACCAAGTTAGCCTTTTCTTCCTTCTGTAGATGATGACCTTTCAACAATAACTTCGACCTAGAAACAACATATTATAACAATAAAAAAACTTCGATTCAGTAACAACCTCGATCCTGAAATTATCCTAGCAACAACGTCGACCTAGTAGTTAGCCCAACAACAACTTCAACCTAACTGTTAACCCAACAACAACATCGAGCTAACAATTTCTTCCTCCTTGTAGCATATATCCCATTATATCCATACAACTTAGAGAGACAAACCCATAAGATTTGATCTTCCTTCTTCCAACAACTTCACACATTTTCTTCTCTTCTTCTCTTGCATATCGAACTCGTGAGTGTATGTTCTCCAAATGAGTTTGAATTTATGGTATATATACCCTTTTAGTGAGGATGAATTACGTCGTTTGAGGTAGGATTTATCTCCTTGAGGCCGACATTGTGTGGAGGTGACAAACAACTTATTTGACTAAATAATAAATATTTTTACATGTTTCAAAAACCCACGAAGGGTCTCTTTAAATGGAAAATGACTTCAATGACTCAGAATAAATTTTAGAAGTCCTCAATGGGTACTTTGACCTAAAACATGATGATTGAAGAATAAAACTCGTTCTTTAAAAGGTCATATTAATAATAAAAAACCATTTTTCTTTCTTTTCATAAATACATTTCATTATGACCCAAATATAGTTTATGAAGACCGAACCTAGTTACATTCTTCAACATTCCCTCATAACTAGGGAGGTATTCCTACATACATATACAAGTACATGGAAGATCTTAAAACACATGAATCATGAAGATTTTACGAAATTATGGTGCCATGGACTAGATTCCTGACTAGGGAAATCTAACTGGGTGGGACTAAGATGGGCTAAAATTTTTATTGAAGCTAGCTATCATCAGGCTTACCTTCTAATTGTCAACCTAAAGATCTAGTTATGTATCCAAGATCATAGGTCCATGACCAATGCCACCTTCCCTACTTTGAGATATAGACATCAACATGTAGGCCAACCAGATGTCCTCCTATGCATTACACATTGCCTCAACACATCAAATATATCTAACCTCATGCATGCTTTTCAAAAACTTTGAGAGGTTTACCTAAATAGTCATAATCTCAATTAGTAACAAATTTTAAAATACTCATTAATAAACACAAACCATCGAGGTATTCTGACTTCTTGATACTTCTTCACAATTTATCACGGTAGGACTAAGAGCCTTCCCAAATAAATCTTGAAAAGGGCTTCCTTAATAATTTAGCTTTCTATCCCACTTCACATCCGAAAACCAAATTTTTCTTTCCTTCTTTCAACAGCACCTCAACATGCATTCTTCAATTTCCTCAAGGTATCCATGATGACTATAATATGCCCTCCCTTTCAACACGGGAGATATCCCTTTTGTTTCAACTCCCTCTTAACTTAGGGAGATTAGCTTTTTTCTTTGACATGAGAGATCTTTCATGGCTTCCATCCTTCTTATCATATTTTTCTTGATCATCATCATTTATATAATTTTCTTTCTTATCAATCAAATCAACTTTAGTTACGAACATCTTCATCATCTTGAAGATTATGTACATACACAACTTAGACAACAAATACAACCACATATATAGAAGCATGAACTTAACTATATCATAATCATATAATAAATTAAGAATTAGAGTTTAGACATCAAACACCTAAGCTTAGTTAGGTTCATAAATAGGAAGAGACACATATTATTATACTTCAACTTCTTGATAGGTTTTGTCATAAACCCTAGACTTCATCATCAATACACATGACCAACTTAATTAGGATAATCTTCATTATATCTAAGGCTTCAATATTTCATCCAGAGATATGACATAACCTACTACAATATATTGCAAACATTAAAGGCAATTCAAACAAGTATATTTACAATGCAACTAACATCTTTAGAATTCATATGATAGACTTATATTAGGATTTAATGAAAACCCAAAATTCCATCTTTGAAACACTAAGCCTTAGATGTCAACAATAAAGACTAGTCACAACATGATATAAGGTTTCAATGATATGACCAAATTCTACTAGGATTTGCTGTAAGCCCTATAGTTTATCATCATAATGGAAACACTATCACCATATCCTAGAATATCAAACTTTGACTGGGCATTGTTGCAAAACCTATAATTTACACACTATTAACAAATAGGTTAGCACATATACATATCTTGGATTTCACAATCATGTACAAGCATATCAATTTCCATTAGGTAAGCCCACGACACAAATATCAGTACATTTAAATTCAGACATATAATGAGCTATGGTTTTGATTAGACAAACAAACATACACCAAGGGTTACATTCCAAGGACATAATCTTAGCTTAAATAAGGGTCTTTCTTATAAACCCTACAAAACCCTAAATATCTAGTGTTATAACACAACAAACCCTGATTTTACAAAGACTCTAAAGGTCTACGAATTCAACATATAGACATTAACATCCAACCCTAAAGGACTAGGGTTTCGATAATAATAACTAAAACTCCAAAAATGAAATTACCATGTAAATTCCAAACATAAAAAATAATATTTCATTAGTAACTCTAAGAATACTAGGGATTCATCAACAATATCAACACACCCTTAGGTTAGGGTTTTGCAGAAAACCTATTAGGGTTCCAAAAATATGATGTTTTAATGAGAGTAGATTTAATCTAATGATTAATCAACTAGACAAGGATCTTTAAGATTCAAAGGTCCTAGACATAAAACTTGTTAGTAATGTAAAGTAGATTGATTAGAATGGATGAATATACCTTTATCACGAAGGGAAAAAAACTTATGATCTAGAACATACCTTTGAGTTGTTTTCTAGATACACCTTATAGAACATCAATTCCAATTCTTTGTATTGTGATATGTTTTCCGTATCCGTTATCAGCAATATTTTCCTAAACAAGGAAAATATAAAAAGAAATGTTATTATCATTTAGCATAAACACATGTAGAAAAGAAAAGGAAAACCAAATATGATAGATAGTAAAATGAGTAAGATACTTATCTTTGGAAAATGGCAAGGGCCCCCTCTCAATCCAATCTCGAGGGATTCCTATAACTTTAAAAAAATAGTTCAATAATGTTTTTCCAAAGCATGTTAAATCTATAAGTACTAAGTATCAAGAATACAAAACAATTCAAAAACTTAAGAGAAGGATATAGTCCCTAGGAGTCTGTAGCAAATAATTCTTTAGCTTCAAATTCTTCCTTCTTCTTCTTCTTTGGTGATCCTTCATCAACAACATTTGCATTTTCCCTTTCTCTCTTCTTATTTCTTGGATTCTCAAGACAATCAGTTTTGTAGTGACCTATCTTGTGAAAATTGTAGCATTCAATTTTGGATAGGTCTATCTTCCTTATAGGCCATTTGGTCTTATTGAATGATCCTTTGCTCTTTCGATGAGTGGAATAATGATTTGAAAGTTTATCTTCTTCATTCTCTTTGTTGCTTACTAGAGAAATTCTAACTTCTTCTTGACTGCAAGCATTCAATAATTGTTCAAATGTAGAATTATCCTTCCAAATCTCTTCTTATCTAAATTTTCTTTTTCAGCTTCACTTGATTAATCTCTAGGCTTCTTTACTTTACCTTTGACTAGATCCAAGACTCTATTCTTCTTAAGGATGAGATCTATCCTCTTTTTCCATGCTTTGTAATTGGAGGCTCCTTCTGATTTTTTTTCTCCCTTCAATGAGTTAGACATGGTTCTTGAATATAGTAGGCTTATATCCCCTTATATGATCCTTTTCTTCAGGGTCCTTATTCAACTTGTTAAGACTCCTTATTCTCCTTTCAAAAGATCTTCATGCTTCCATTTTCCTTCTTGTTCACCTTAGCTCCAACACCAAATTGGAAAATCAGAAAGAAAGAAATATTTTATTTATTTTGATAATCACTTGTGAGATACTTATGTTCTTATTAACTTTCTCGTGTTCTTCTTTTATACGATTTCATAAAGAAATTACCGGATGTAGGAGGACAACTAGAGGAAAACCTAGTGAAGAACTCTTAATAACTTGACGAGATAATCCAAGACTCTTGACCTAGATGCAAACTTCCTCCACACAAAGTCAACCTTTTCTTCCTTCTATAGATGATAAGAATTTCAAAAATAACTTCGACATATTAGCAGCAGCTTGTAGCAGCAATATCAATTAACTCTAGCAATAACTTCGACCCAACAGTTAGCCCAACAACAACTTCGACCGAGCAGTTAGCCCAACAACAAATTTTACCCACCAGTATATTAATCGTTCCAGAAAATATCTGAGTAAATCCATACAAGTGAGAGAGAAACAAAACCATAAATTTCAATCTTCCTTCTTCCAACAACTTCACACTTTTTCTGCTCTTCTTCTCTTGGATATCGAACTTGTGAGTGTATGTGCTCCAAATGAATTTAAACTTATTGTATATGTAGCCTTTTAGTGAAATTGAATTACCTAGTTTGAGGCTGACTTGATCTCCTTAAGGCCGACTTTGTGTGGAGTTGACAAATGACTTATTTGACTCAACAATAAATCTTTTTACATGCTTCAAATGGCCAAGAAGGGTCTCTTTAAAGGAAATGACTCTATTGACTTAGGATAAATCCTAGAAGTCCTCAATGGGGATTTTCACGTTGAACATGATGCCCCAACCATGAAACCATGCTTTAATAAGTCATATTAAAAATAAAGTTTTCTTTTATTTCTTTTGATAAATACATTTCATTATGACTCAAATATAATTTATGAAGACTGAACCTAGTTACATTCTTCAACATAATTGACTACTATAAATTTTTTGACTTACAATATAACCTTTAATATGGGTTTTGCACGAGAAAAAACTTTGACTTATTTAAATACTTATTTTCTTGAAGTAAACAAGTTGTATACATCTATAAGTAGATTACTTACAAAAACTAGTTTGCACTTGGGCATTGCAAGATGAAATATGATGTTTTACTATGCGGAGTATGAAGTATGTGCGGAAGAGAAATTGCAAAGAGATTTGATTTTAGAGCAAGATGGGGTTTGTGTGGGAGATTTCATTTTGTGTAACTTCTATTAGGATGAGGTATTTTCATGAGAATGGTAGGTGCATTTGGAAATTAATTTTTAACTATTAATGTTAACATATTATTATTATGTTTCATAGTGCAGAGCATTCACTATATGAAACATGGGGCATGTTTATTGATTTTCCGAATAAATATAATACGTTTACACATTTCTTGATCATATATCATATGAATGTTTATAGAGGATGGGGTATATGCATGATAGTAGGGAATATTATTGTGTTTTATTGCGTGAATATTTTACCGTGTGAAGTACAAAGTATGTGCGGGGGAGCAATTGCTTAGAGATTTGATTTTATAACTATGAATCTTTGCAAAGGAAAAAGTATTTAAGGGAGATAATAATGATTAAAAATGTTAATTTTCATTTTGTAGGCTTTTTAGTGTGGGTTTGCGCTGATGAATGTGTGGTGCATAATGAAATTTTGTAATTTCTCCTCTTTCCAACACTTTAAAAATACTCATTTACAATTAACTACTATAACTTCTATGACTTATAATATAAACTTTAATATGATTTTCACACAAGGAAAAGCTTCGTATAAAAAATAAAATCTATCTTAAGTATGACTTATTTAAATACTTATTTTATTTAAGTAAACAAATTGTAGGTTACTTACAAAAATTGGTTTACACTTTAGCTTTGCAAAAAAAAATATGGATTTTTTTCATAGTGTTTCAAATTACATGAGTGCTCTAATAGTGCGTTATTACTATGAACGAGACATTTTATTGTATGGTGATTTTACTGTACTAAGCTTCATAATGGAAACTTTATTTTGTAAGGGCGAAATTAGGAGGTGGATTTTCTGGGAGGATGGACAACACATAGAGAAATTAATGTTGATATGTTATTAGTATTATTAATATTACTATTATTTATTCTGTAGAGCTTTGATTGTGATTAATATGGGATATGTATGTCAATTTATAACAATACAGATAAATTTCATGCATGAAAATAAATTTTAATTTTTGAATTTAGTTAGCATTCAAAAATTCGAATAGAGATTGACATTGTCCACTATTCAGTTGTCGAAGCTATTGTAAACTGATTTGATTTTTTGACAAGGAAAAAAATCTAATAGCTCTGTAAATTAGTACATATTTTCGATATCATAAGCGACTTGGGCTTCACTAACTTTTGCATCAAGCTTAGAAGGGGGGGAACATTGATCAATGGCCATGATATCATTATCTATGTCATTAGCGCCCTCTTCAGCATTGACGTTCTCTACCTAGGCCAAATTATTCAGATGAAAACACAATGTTTCGTTTGCCAATTGCAGTTTCTCATATTCAATTAAATTAATGCCTTTTTTATGATTTAGAAGGTTAAAGTGTAACCATGCTTTAGATTTAATCATTTCAGTATGCTTTAAGACCAAATCGACGAGAAATTCTAGAGCATTACTATTCTAGCTAAAAGAATAGTCAACTGTTGTTCTACAACTCTAGAATCACGTGCCATAGACCTCAATCTATGTTACAACTGCTAATAATCTTTCCAAATTACTATTAAAATAGTTGATTCTATGTTTATAGAGAAGTTCTAGCAATATAAATATATAATCAAGGAAAATTTCCTTGATTTCTAATCTTTGTCTCTTCCATTAATGTCAACTTTGAGTTCACACAATGTAAATGTTCATTGTCACAAGGATGTGCAGAGAAAAACGTATGAGCGAGAAAACAAAGGTGCTGAAAGAAATTTATGTCCTCGATACATAAATAATTTTACTAGGAAGAAATTTAGAATTAATGTTATTATGTTTCCTTTTGCGAATCTTTCCTTGTGCAAAGAGTTTATTGTTCAAAGGATGGATACTTTACATGAGATTAGGGGTGAAAATATAAAATGATTTCCAAACTATTTTTCATTTAAAATTTTTACATATTCAACTCTATTGAATCAAAGATGTGTGAAGACTGAGATATGTGCGACAGAATGCAGGCGTAGATGGAACATTATAACTTTAATTTGTAGTGTAATGATATTTCACATTTACTTATAACATTTATACAATTTGTCATAAGGGAAGGATTTTTCATTTCTTGTTTTGTGTGATTAAATATTTGGATAGATTTCATTTTGTTGAGATTTTTTCATGAATTATTTATTTCCAAGAATATATAATAATAATAATGTCGAAGAAATGTGCGGAAATAAACAACTTACAGAAATGGAGAGCTTCCTTTATCATATCATAACATTTAATGAGTTAAATCATTATCTTTGTGTAAATAGGCATATGCATGAATCTGTGGATTGAGTCCACTGTGTGCGAGAATATTTGAAGCTTTCATCATCTGATATATCACTTTCATTTTGAAATACAACAAAAAACTTCAAGTGTTAGCATGAACAAAAATAAAAGTATTTTTTTTATAAATTTTGTGATATATATATATATATATATATATATATATATATATATATATATATATTTGTGAATGCAAGTGTATATGATTATGAGCAAGGTTTGTGATTGTGCATATTTAAAAGCTAAAATATTTCTTCCCTAGAATGAATTTCCTTTTCATTTTCATGGATATGACTATCTACACAAAAAAAATTCCATAAAAAAAGCTTTAACATTGCAGGGAACACAACCTTATAATGTTCAATTTGATGAAGCTCACTTGCATTAAATCAATGTGATGGATCGTTGGCCAAATGTTTTATTTTGTTGGTGGATCATTGATAAAATTGTTCATTTTGTCGATTATAATGTTATGTGTTGAGGATATGGGCATATGATATGATCATTAATAACAAGTTGATCAACGTGTTCATTTTGTTGTCCAACAAGATTTTTGGTACATTGGTAATGCATCATTTTCCCATATTGCTAGCATTGAACATTATGAGTGGAGTCATTAATACGATTGTACTTCATAACAATTACTTTCATTAAATCAATACAATGGATTGTTGATCAAATTTTTCATTTTGTTAGTTATAATGTTATATTCTGATGATATGGGCATATGATACTACCATTAATTGCGGGCCATCATTTCTGGGCCATCATTTTTTAGCAATGGAATTAAACATATAATGTCAAGACTTCGAAAAACCTTAAAATTCCAATAAGTTTCAAGCATGGCATTAAAGATAAAATATCATGTACGTGAAAAGCCTTAAAATTCCCACAATTTTTGGTCATGACGTTAAAGATAAAATACTTATAATTGTTTTCAACCGTAGCATTAAAGATAAAATATCATGAGTTAGAAAAAACTCAAAATTTTGACAATTGTTCAACCGTGGAATTAAAACCAAATATCATGACTGCAAAAAACTTTAAGTTTTTAATATATTTCAACCATGGCATTATGGAAAAATTTTATGACTAAAAAATATTTAAAATGAACACCTAACTAAAAGGGTCATTATATGAAGAGTAATTTATTTTTTAAATGATAAATTTATAGCTATTTTAAAATATTAGCCTAAGACAAATTGACACATTGCAACAAAAATTTAAAAATCAACCATCAAATTAACATGGAGTGTAGATGATCTCAATGTATTGCACTGGAATCTTAAAAATCAACCATGAAATTGACACATCATAGGGGCATACTGATCTAGTTGTACAATCAACGAAAGCTTTAAAAGAAACATATCAAATTGTCACATAATGGGGATAGGTTGCTAGTTAGGTGACATGACCTTGGCCACACACCGACAATAAAACTCAAACACACACTACCGACAACATCCACAATAGATGAACTCCACCATAGAAAATGAAAACACAAAACAAGAGAAAAATAAAAGATTGAAAACAAAAATAAAGTAAAACCAACACGCACTCCCAGCGTACATGGGCTAGACTCGTGATCGGTCTGCTCCTATTAAGACACTTCGTGAATCGTCGACCGTCACTGGTCCTCTACTCCCTCACCCAACCGTCTGATACCTATTCCGAACATGTAGTCCTGCTCAAGTTTTAAAAAAAAAAACTAACATAATAACATAAAAACAAAATTCCAGAAAACTAATAAATAAAAAATATTTAAGCATAAAATTAAACAGGATAAATAACGTAAAAAAATCAAAACATGAAAAATATATACAAAATATATTTCAGATAAATCACAAAGTAGTTTTCACGTCAACATGTTTCGAACCACATCCTACAGTTCATTATCAAGATTGAGATAAAACACACACACATGTATATATAAACAAAAAAAATATCTAAATATAAAAATTGTTAAAAAAAAGTAAATTAGCTCAAAAAACTTACTAAAAAGAACTAAAAATCATAAAGATAAAAATTAAAACAAAAATAAAAAAACATGAAGAAATATTAAAAGAAAAATAGTTTTGAAAGAAAACTTAAAAAATAAACATTAAAAGATAAAAAGAAATATAATAAAATAATAATAATAAAATTAGACAAAATAAACATTAAAAAAAATAAAAGAAATAAAAAAGAAAACATTAATAAAAAAAAGCACTAATGAATTAGAAAACAAAAAATTTAAAAATTAACAGTAAAAAAATACATTAAAAATAACATTAAAATAAATTTTATATACGAGATAGAAAATTAAAAGATTGTTTAGTACTTCACCAATACCGATTGTAGCACCGATTGGGTGTTTATTAAATTTAATTAATTAAGTGAGAAACTATAACGGAAAAAATTAAAATTAAAAGCCCACAGGGCTTTGGATTGACGGTGAATTACTAAACTGTTAAGGCACTCCTCGTGATAGATCACTGGTTAAAATCCCCATGGGTACTTACCTACCAAAAAAATAAAAAAAATAAAACAAATAATAATATTTAAAATTGGGAAAAATTTGTGGCCCTCAGCCCCTGCTTGGTTTGGCCAGGATGCCTTCGTTAGTCAGGTGTTGACGGTCGCCATTGGGTTGATAGAGGGTGCTAGCATAGCTGCTCCTCGGGGATCTCAGGGTCACCGCTAGGCAGATGAAGTACCTTAACCCCCACTAGTCAAGGGTGGATTCCCAGAATTGACACTCAGGTAGGTCAGGGTTGAGGGCCACAATTACTTTTACTTTTAATTATTTTTTTTACTTCAATTTAAATTTTTATAATAGATTTTCTTAAATATTTAAAAAATAATATATATATATATATATTATTTTAATTTTTAAAATTAAATTTTTTTTTTTTTCATTTCTTAATTTAGTTTTAATGTTATTTTTATCGTATTATTGTTTTAATTTTTATTTTTTTTTGGTTTTATTTTGTAAGTTATTGAAGAAGATATATATATATATATATATTATATATATATATAGTATATTATATATATATATATATATATATATATATATATTATAATTTTTTAGTTGTTTGTTTTATAGATTTTATTAATTTTTTTCATTATTTTTATTTAAAATTTTATGTGGAATCATCTTTTGGGAAAAAAAAAAGCAAATGTCATCTTGGGATATAAAATTTGTTATTTTTCCAACTTTGTTTATTCATTTTTTTCATAAAAATCCTTTATCTAACATGTCATTTTTAAGGAAAAATGATTTGAAAATCATATTTTTTTAATTATATCTATATGCGAAATGGTATTTCCTGTCTAGTGTTTAAAATGACTATTTTTTAGTGACAATTATTTTATGTATATTGAAGTATTAATTAATGATATATAAATTTATAAAAATTCCTAACCCCAAAATATTGAGGTTATTAATTTTTCTAAACTTAGGCAAAAAACATATGTTTGGAAAACCCTTAAAAATAATTTCTTAGGACAAAAAACAAGAAGAGGAATAATACAACTTTAAAATTAGTTAAATAATCAACATTTAAAAACAATTGTGCACACTGAGGACATAAAAAAATTTAGTGCATCAAAAGAAATATATCTTAAAAAATGTTCATGTTTTTCAATGATGATGATGATGATGATGGTTAACGTCGACTGGGACCAAATTCTGGTCTACCAAACCTAAAGAAATGAATTATTTAGTTTGATTTAAGATTTTATTCCTATGCTCAAAAATCTTGAAGAGAAGCCTCCCGGACTAAGTGTAATTTTGAAAATGTAAAAGGCTAGGAAGGTCAGTATTGCAACAAAGATTTTGAAATTGATATATAATGTGGTTTACGTGGGGCACTCTAAGAGGAAGTGATTTTCATGCTCGATGTTCGTATTCTCATAGATATGGAAAAACCATTCCATCCATGGTGTTTTAGGAACTTCTCAACGACCTATTTCACTATGGAGCTCATGAGAGTTCATTCTAATCTTGGATACATTAATTTTCTTCTTTGTGTTAGTTAAAACAGAGAGATACTTTTGATCTTCTAGGGTGGGGTTGATGACCTCCTTATAATATCTTAATTTTCTTTTAACTGATAAATCTTCCTCACACCACATTTTTTCTTTGAACTTAGAAGTAACAATATTTTTAATGTTATTATTGTTTTGCAATGCAACATTCTCATCGATCTCCCAATGGTTTAACCAAGCCCTAGTGTCTTTATACCAAATTGAGCCTTAGATGGTTTTGGCTAGAATTTAAAGCTAGCTTAGGAAGTCTATGGCCTCCTATGTTATTGAGTTTGTGCTTTTACAACAAAATCCTAGTCATAGCTAGCCTCTCAATAGGGGAAGGCCCGCTTCTATATGGATAATAGGATAGTGTGTGTTACTTTTAATTTTGATTTTATACGTTATAAAGTGCTTCTAGATTTGTTAGATTTGCTCAATATTTCTCCAGGATTCTCTAGAGATGCTACAACCCAAAACCTCACATCCATATATGATAACCGGAGTGACTAAAGTTTCAAAGAGGAACTTCTTTCTATTCCACATTACGGGGTTTTCCTTTTACAATTATTTTCAAGACGAAAATAAGCTTTCCATCCCCATTTAATCCTTTTCTCAATGCTATAGTTCCAGTTGAGCTTGTGATGAATCTCAATTGCTAGGTACTTGTAGGAAGAAACTTCCTCCAAGATACTATTGTCATACTTAAAATTAGCGTAAGTGTCCTTCTTGGATTTGATAATCATAACCTTTTTTTTGTCAATGTTAACAATGATACCCATGGTAGAGAAGAAATCCTTAAGAAGTATAAGCTGATTATCAAGATCAGATGGGCACCTTGCGAGAGGAACAATATCGTCAACGTAGAGAAGAAGGATGATGACTATCCTAGCTAAGATCGTGCCAATACATCCTACTTCCTCTAAACAACCTTTTAGCTTGTTGATAACAATGCCAAATAGGGTAGTGGAGAGGGGGAAATCTTTAAAAATGATCATGAAAATAACCAACATTTTAAAAAAAGTATCCATATTTAATAATTTCAAAAATTTAAAGTGTAAAATATAAGCCCTCTAAAAAACAGGGTTGATGCTGCATCAACACTTTTGAAAACTAACATGAAAATCACTAACATTAAAAAATAAATGTTCATAATTGATACATAAGAAAATTTAAAGTGCCAAAAATATGCTCCAAAAAAAGGTTAATTATGAATAACCAGTTTTCAAAATCAGGTGCTCTTTTTCTACCTAAAAAAAAGGAGAAATCTGTAATTTTCTCATTTGACCGGTAACTATGTTTGCTTTGTTCTTCCATTGGGTTTGTTCTATTTTTTGTAGTCTTATAGCTATAGAAGATTCGTGGAAATTTCCATTTTTGGTAGAAAATAATTGCACTAGATTTATCATTAGTACTTGTAGATTGAGATCGATACACTTATGTATGAACATTACATGGAATATTTTTTAGTTTAGTTCGAAAATGATAAATTACGTGTGCCATTTCTAAATTTTATAGCAATCAATTCGGGAATAGCACTGGCTATTTTATTTCAATTCAATTGTGATTGTTATCAAAATTATGGTAATTTTTTCGTATTCCATGACATTTTTTACCATTAGTTTTGTTGATTGTCCATCATCAATATTGCATTCAAGGCATTAGGAGAGTTAAAAAATCTAGGCTAGATAAGGGTGTATCTAGAAAACAACGAGGATGATTAAAATGTGATTAGAAAATAATGTCAACTACATTCTTTTAATTTAGTTGTCATTATTATTTTTATATAAATTATGTAATTCATTCATATTTAGATACATATTGTGTTAAATTTCTTACTGCCAGTTCTCTTTGTTGTACACTGTCAATATTGCATTGATAACAATGTATCTAGATAACGATGAGGACAATTAAACTGTGATTATGAAATAACATCGGTTACTTTCCTTCAATTCAATTTTCATTATTATTATTATTATTATATGGAAATTCATTCATATTTAGATGTGGATTACGTTAAATTGCTTACTGTCACTTCCAAATTAATGATATAAGTAATGTTTTACACACATTTTTCTCTCTTCGAGGAGAAAATGGACAATTTTATCTCTCTGAGGAGAAAAATTCATGGTCGATTAAACATTGGATGTTTTCCAAATTAATTATATAATAAAAGGCATGTGGACACAAGTTTATCTTTGCGAGGAGAAAACATTTGTGGTCGATTGAACCACTAGATGTTTTCCAAAGTTATAATATATTGCAAAAGGCATTTTCGATTTTCAATTGATCTCGGATGGCATCTCCACTATATGTTTGTGTTTCATACGATATTTAGAGATGTAATTTGAACACAATTGAAAATAAAAGCTATGTTCATCTATGCTTTTTTGTCCTTCATAAATCCTCTATTTTGCATAGTTCTAGAGCACTATGCAATTTCTTTTCTAGGTATGTACTGTAAGGATACTCTCGTGGTAGTGGCAACTGTTCTCAATGTTGTTTAACTCTATATTTCTTGTTTCCATGTATAAAAACCACATGTAACTATTTTATGTGAGGAAAAAACATATGAAGATAAATAAATATAAAATCATATCATACATTATACATAATGATTGATGTTACGTGGCGTCTGTTGTTTAAAAATTAGTATTATGTGGGAGGAAAGTGTGTAGGAGAATTGTGAAAAGGACAAAATGAATGCGGAAGTATGAAAATTTGCCACAGGACCGTTCTCCCAGTTCTTTTTGAAAAACTATGGTACCCTTCCCTACTGGAGTACACTTTGCCCTGTTCCCCATGGTGATCTGAAAGTTCATCCCCTCTTCTTGATATATTTAAAGACACTCCCTAATTCCAATCATATGCCATAAAGCTCCACTGTCTCTATACCATACTTCTGATGATACAGTACTAGTCATACGCGCCACTTCTTCTTCTAGTCTGGAAGCTAACATAGAGAAATTGAAATTTCTTTCTCTTGTGCAATCTTCTGAATATCTATGTGAGTCCCCTAACGTGGATGCATCTGCATCGTGGTCTTGACCCATAATTGATTTTCCCTTTGTCTCTGATTACTTCCTCTGATACCACATGAAAATTCTATCATTATAGCAACTGATTTATTTTTCCTACTTATTCTAGAATAAGTTATTTATGAAACTACTTCAATAAACATTAAAATAAATACTGATGTAGATATCTATTAGGTCCCTACAATACTAGTGATTACCCCATTACTATTATAGTTGTATCCCTTATTAATATTGTCGTGCCCTATTGTCCCCATATTGTTATTACTGTGCCCCATAGAATCCCTCTATTGTTATTTTTGCACCTTTATATTATTATTGTAGGTTCCGGCTGGGTTATATTGTGACTCCTTAAACTCCTATATATAGAAAGGAGGTTTTGTCATTTGAATCATCAAGGAATCATTCATTTTTGTAATGTAATGGACGTTTCCCCCTCAAAGAGGTTGATTTATAAGGTATTGATCTATCTTTTCTATCTTTTTGTGAGCTAGTTTCATAACATTTGGTATCAAAGTTTTGGATTCTATGGTTTCACTGCTCCAAATAGGTCATCGTGGAATTTTCGCTATAAATTTTTCTGCGACATTTTAGAAGCGAAAAAAACCCATTTGAGATGAATTCACATTGAACCTCGGGTCTAAATTTAAGAGATTTTTGCACTATATTTGCGGAGATATGATCTAAGGAAGTTGTTCTTTTTGTAGACTCCTGAATTACATTCCAAACAGGTGACCTGGGGAAAATCGTCATAGCTTTCTCTCT
This sequence comes from Pinus taeda, assembly GCA_000404065.3. NCBI lineage: Eukaryota > Viridiplantae > Streptophyta > Pinopsida > Pinales > Pinaceae > Pinus > Pinus taeda. Next base: position 1,160 of record APFE031316555.1, on the reverse strand, counting down.
GAGAATCGTATTGAAATTTTGTACAAAGGTACATAAAGATAATGGAATGTAGTTTCTTATATATACTTTTCAGAGACAAAGGTCAAAACAGGGACACATGGCATGTCATATAAGTTCGCTCTCCTGAACTAGTCTATAATTAGGTCACTGTGGGAGATTTCGTATAACTCTTCCTTGGAGAAGCCAATTTGGATCAAATCGGTGGCATTGGAAAGAGGACACAAATGGCTACTTCAGATCATAATTTCAAAATTGGATGATCTAGAAATTACAGAGATACATCAAAGGAAATATCGAGCTCCTACAAAGTGAAAAGAGGTGTGTAGATTTTTTTTAAATTTTTGCCTAAGCTTGGTTCAAAAAATGATTTTGAAGGAATTCAAAGGGTGTAGTAGAGAATTATTATTGGTAACTGATACCCCAATGAAAGGAAATGCAAACACCTAGTAAGAAACCTGAAAGATCTAGCATGACTCATGAAGAAGAGGAAGAAATACTACATGATATATCAAAATTACAAGACCAAGTGCAACAAATGTCACTCTCACAAAAGCTAACAGAAGCTAAGATAAATGTTGTGGAATCTAAGGTAAAGGGCATGTAAGCTAAGATGAATGGCATGGAAGCTAAGATGGATGATTTGAATATAGATTTGAAGAAATATTTGAAGACAGACATGGCAGATTTGAAGACAGATTTGACGAATTTTCTACAAGAAATACTTGCTAATGGTGAAAGGGTAGTAAAGGAAACTCACGATGTGAAAAAAAGAAATGTTAAAAATGATTTCATAGATCCTAATGTTGGACTGAAGACCCACCACATTCCAAAACTCGATATGAGCAAGTTTGATGGCAAGGATCCTGCAACATGTATATTACAGATGGAGCAATTTTTCGATCTCAATAATGTGCAAAACACACAAAAGGTACATATTGCAACTTTATATTTGGAACAAAATCAGTTTGTAAGGTATCAATGGCTTTTCTCTCATAAACAAATTATCACTTGGGCAATTTTTACAAAAGAATTGTCAGCACATTATGAGGATACAAAAAAAACACTTTTTTTAGCCAATTGATAAGTATCAAACAAAAGGGTTCAATAATGGAGCACATTGAGGAGTTCCAAAAATTGAACGTAAGGGTAAAAAATATTCT
>APFE031316554.1:0-10344 GCA_000404065.3 Pinus taeda | reverse complement strand
TTTACATAGATTGGTCTTCTTGACATTTCACAAGCTAGCCATCTAAATTAAAATAGAATAAACCCTAAGAGCTACAATCATGAGGAATAACTTTGTCTTGCCACTTATGCCTTCTATAGGCTTCGTATTTTCAAAAGTTACATGAGAGCATGTAATCTTTTGTAAAATGACTTGTTGTTCATTCTGGAGCCTTTCATAATCAAATTTGGTTTGGGGTGAGGTATGTGCCCCTGCATCCTATTCACACAGTTGAAAATTTTCATGATGTCCTCATCATGTGTTGTCATTGTTGCATCTCACGCATCACCATCTCAGTCTTCTTTCACCTCATGTATGACTGGGCTCCTCCTCTCATTCAATAGTGTGTTATAATTATAGCCTCAAGGGACACCTCACTGGCTCTCTCCTTTAGCACATAATTTCGGCATGTTAGGATCCCATCCCTTGGAAGTTTCTTGAGCTTCCTCTGTTCCTTGATGGTTGTTCTACATTGCTCACTTATCTTGAAAATTATACCCACAATCGCAATTGTAGAATTTCCACAGCAACTTATACCCAAATTCAGTTGGAAGTTCTTTTCTAGAGGAAATTTTTATTCAAATCTAATACCACTTGATGAAAAAAGATCCAAGGGTCTGTAAATTTTATCTCCTCATGGCTCTACCTTTGGAATATTATGGGTTATGGGCCCATGATAACCGTATTTTCTTGTCTTTTGTGTATAGAATGAATTTGTGTTTCTAAATTTCCCATCAATTCCTCCACCACTTCAACTTCTATGTTAGGAATCCTCGTACCATCCTTAATATGTAAAAATTTTCCTCCCATACTTCATTTCCTCTAGGCCTGAGCTATCAAGAGTCACCTTTATGTCTGGCGTAGAATGGCCTCATAGGTCACCTCCTTTTCCTCTCTCTAAAATTATGCTACTTCCCAGTTCCTACTACATCGGCCCCACTTGAGATTACATGTTCGGAAACTTTATTGTTTCCCTCTTTTTATTCTCCTTGGTTGGTCAATGAATTTACGACATGACCAAACTGACTACACCTCTAGTTTGGAACCTACTCGACCACTGAATGTTGTTTTGACATCAATCAAATTCCTAGACTTCCATTCTATCCTAGTTTTCTTCACAATGGCCCATAACAACACTTGATGATTGTTTGACTTGAACCTAATCCCTTGCTTGAACGATTTTTCCTCCATGAATACGACCCATGAAAAAAAAATTGATTGTCACCAGTGAAGGGAAAAATATGGAACCTCTATAATAACCCTTTGATAGGGTATGTGAACTCAAATAAAACATATCACATACTCTTATATTAAAACAAAACAATCACATATGGGTTCAATCTTGATGGTTATCTTCCTGACTCACAGTACCCTAGCCATGACTCTCAACCTAATTTTTACATTTATTGGGCACCCTCACACTTCAAGAGTGACCCATTTAAAATGAAATAGAACAAACCCTAAATATCACAATCAAGGGGAATAACTTCCTCCTGCCATGTATGCATTCTAGAGTCTTAATATTTAAGAAAAAAAGAGGAAATAATGTCTCGTTTCACAAAATGACACACATATCATTTTGGAGCATTTTGAAATCAAATTCAGTTTGGAGTGGGGTTTGTGTCCCCGCAACATTACCCAGTAGAAGAATTTCCTAGAAGTTCAAATGATCAAGAATAGAATTCTCAATGAAGTAAGAAGTGTAAATCCACCATAACAACATGCAAAAGATATCTTAAGTGTAGATGAGACTTTGTTTTTACATATTAGATATAATCACCTACCCTTTAGAATTTTTATCCTTGGAAACAAATTTGATTGTTAATGGGCCACCCATATTCAATTAGAAAACCAACATTGGTGAGTGTTGCATTATTGGAAAACATAAAAATAGTTTTCTTGAAGCCCCCCTACAAAGCTATGGAGCTTCTAGAACATATCTACATATCTCTATATGGGCCCTCACAAAGTCATTTAATTGGTGGAAGTTTTGATTCTTTTTACATTTATTAATGATATTAGGGGGAATATTTAGGTGCATTTTCTAGAAAAAAATATTAAATACATTTGCAAATTCAAAATTATTTAATTCTATAGTAGAAAAGAAAGTGGAAAATATGTCAAAGTGCACCAATCTATTGGGGGAGGAGAGTAGAAACGCAGAGGTGTTTACATTTTTTTAATACAAAATAGGGGTGAGAAGGAAATACAGCATTAAATATAATTGACAATAGATGGGGTGGTTGAACAGAAAAATCAAACCATTATGAACATGGAAAGGAAATTGTTTAAGCTAGAATTTTTCTAAATGATTTTTCGGATTAGTTGATATATATTTTAGTATGAAAATTGAATAGATCCCCTAAAAAAGTTGTGGAAAATAAAGTTCCTCAAGAAGCACGGTGTGGAAAATGTCATGTGTTTCTCATTTCATAGTTTTTCATTGTATTGGATATGCACATGTCCCAAAAGAGATGAGAAGGAAACTAGAAAATACGAGTGAAAAATGCATTTTCATTTGATACCATGAGTAGTACAAATCTTGTAGATTATATAATCTAGTCACTAAGAAATTTTTGGTGAATAAAAATACATTATTCTTTGAGGAAACATATTGGAGTGAGTAAGATAATAAAGAAATGGGCAGTAGAATTCCATCTCTCCTAATAAATGAATAGGTTTAAAGTTCAAGAAAACAAGCACCTCCACCAAAATTTCCAATGCTATAGGTACAAGTACAAAAATATAATTTGTTTTCTAGATAAATGTTAGTAGATTCAATGTTAAATCCGAGAAACAGTGCTTCATCTAGAAATGAGTTAATAACCTCAATAAGAAATCAGAAGGAAATGAGCTTAAGTGAAATATAAGAATATTGTGATTACATGGATTTGCAAGCTCATATTTCCTTATTATCCTATCACCCTACTTATCTTCAAAAGGTAGTGAAAGAAGAGAAATGGGTACAAGCCATGAATGAAGAGAATGAGGCTACTGAAGGAAATGTGACATGGTATTTTGTTGATCTCCCATCTAATAAAATATTTATACGTTAAGTAAGTGTATAAGAAAATCTTTGGTGATAAGTGCAGGGTAGAGAAATATAAAGAAGGGCTAGTTGCCAAAGGATTCTCTCATCAACTAGTTATTGATTATGGTGAAACCTTTTCTCTAGTAGTAAGGATGGATACTATTAGAGTTGTGAATTAGCTATTGCAAACTAGAAAAATAGCCTTTTTACTAGATCAATTTTAGATCAACCTTCTTTATTAGAAAACTTGAAGATGAGATATATCAATATCAACCACTAGGATTTGAATTAAAATTCCAAGGCTATAAAGTGTTTACGTTAAAGAAAGTGGTACACATTATTTCAGTCATATTTGTTTAATAAACACTTCAATAGGAGAAATAATGACTTCCCTATATATACCAAATCAGATCAAGGTGAAACCATTATAGTTTGTATATATGTTGATGATATGATATGTAATGGAGATATTTGATTCCAAATATTCTATGAGAGGATAATTTGAGATGGTATACATCGTTCTCATGATGTATGTTTTGGGAATTGAACACATGCAATTTCCTCAAGGTACTTTCTTATTTCCACCAAAGTATGCTATAAATATATTAAAAAGGTCAATGATGGATAACTGATCGGGAAACAAGAGAGGACTTAAACACTTATAAAGAAGATCTTTTCAATGACGAGATGGGCTTGTAAGATTAAGTTACAATTAATCCATAAGCATTTTCATTTCATCATAAACTCGTAACTTAAAATGCATATAAAAGGACTTGATCAAACTACGAATAAATAAAACATGAAAACATCAAGGTTCATAATCGAGTTCACCCCCTCCACTGGGCTATGACTTTAGATTTTCCTCCAACAGGTCAAATCATTTTATTGTCTTTCTGAAGTGAGGAAGATGTGCAATGCTCTTTTACAAAAAGGTGGCAAAACCTAGAGTTGTGTTCTAGACAAAGGAGTTCAAGACATGTACATAACAATAAATCCTCCAAAATATTTCTTGGTCTCTCCAAGCTCTCGAAGGCTTCATCAAAATGAAGCTCTCAAAGACTTCCCAAAAACTCTCTCAAGCTCTCTCCTCCAAAACTCTCCTCCCACGCAAAGTACATAGGAGGGTTTTATATAGCTTTAAAGATCCCAAAACAAAGGAGACAACATCTCCCTAAGACCCCTACTCCAAGGAAAAAATAGCTCTATAAATCCCTTAAAAGGTGCTCCACCTATCAAGGATCTTATCCAAAACTCCAGGGATGGGAGAAGAACCCTTAAGACTCTCAACTTCATCATGAATTTAGAAATTGACTTTGAATCCCCTCATCAATAAATTTATATTTTACAAATAAAAAGGAATCAAATCTGAACACATTTACATTCAAATTTCAAATACCCATAACCTAAGCTTCAAATGAGCTTGTCTTTAACATGATGCTTTGATCAAAATAAATGCTAAAATCCTCTAGATCATACCTCCCCATAGAGAAAGCCTTTTGGCCCACCAAAACCTGTTGAAGTTGAGAAAGATTCCGATATCACGACATTAATTTTCTGCTCGAACTGCTCAAACAAAGACCTGCAAATATATCCTTGTTTGCAACGTATAACATAACCCAATATACTAAAGCCGATATGCACCTGCTGCTGGAAATAGCAATGTCGCAATGATGTCACTAACATATAAATGATCCTCCTCCCTCAATCAAGAGGCTGACGCGTCACTAAAAGAGTCACTTCCCATGTTGACTTTTGACAACGTTTTTTAATCCCTTGCTAGAACTATATTGCATTGCCTTGCTTCAACGCCATTATTGCTTCATAGAAATCCTGGCCTTGGGAGGAAAAATACTTGTATCTTCACGAGACAACAGAGAAAAATAATTTTCAACTCGACCGAAAAGGGATCTCCATGGTGAAGAAGAATGTGCTCCAAATTTAAATTCCACAAACCTATGGTCTCACTTGGACTCACTTTCGACCATGTAAACTCTTTATTCCCAACTCATGATTATCACTTAAGAATGCCACTCCATGACTCAGTATCTATGTAAAACCACCACTTTTTAATGAGGCATAGAATATTTTTATTCTAATAAAAATGAGGGCCCAAAGAGTGGATCGAAATTCAAAAAGGTTTTGATAAACACACTGATCAAAATATAAGAATCTACGAGTAGTCTCGGAGTAGCTCCTTTGAACGCATCAACTGTCAGGAGCAACGAAGTCCTCTTATCATCATCGTTCGAGTAGTGACATCAAAAATCCAATGCAGGCAAGCCCCAGGAGACCGTTGTTGTCTCGAATTTTCCATTTCACCTGAACGAAAACACCATCAAAGAAACATGCTCATGTTCAAAAATGTTACGTTCTACTTGGAAAAAAAGGACAGCTTGCACCAGGCAGTTCCTATTTCAGACCCTACAGAAACATAAATGAGCGCTAAGTACCTGTAAAAGGACATTCGTGCATCTGAAAGCGTGCTACATATGCATGAAAGCCATACATCTCCATGCATATTCCGGCAACTTGATCACCCTACCTCCAGCAAGCTCCAGTATTCAATGTATCTGCGACCACTGCCAGACCTGTCCCGTCTCCTCCTGCAACCTCCGTTGGCTTCCTCGTCTACCACCTTTTTCCAAATTCCGTTTTATTTTGAATTTAGTAAAGGCGCTAAAGGAATTCAAATTTGAATTTTGAATTTGTAATTTCGGTCCGTCCATATTTTATTTGGTTAGAAGGCGGCTTTTTGGCTCGTGTTTCATGTTTGTTTGGCTCGTGGTTCATTCTGTTACTCCATTCTGCTGCCATTTATGCACCAAAAATGGCACCAACTCACACTTGTTGTGATCCACATCGTCTGATGCTAGGGTTTCAATAGAGTGGTCCAGGTTTCTCTAGGACGGTTAAGGGCAACCGTCCTTTCCTCCAGCCCCATGAACGCATTGTTCCTCTACCTCCCATCGAGTTCTACTCTGCAACGTCTCGCTAGGTTTCCTCTTCAGTGAGCTTTGTCTAAATGATAAGATCACTTACTGCTTTTCTTGGTTCACAGTTGTTTAGTGTCATTATGGTTTTGCTGAAGTATTTCATTGTAATCATTTTATAGCCACAATGCTGTTCTCGGCAATGGTAACTCAACGACGGTGCAAGTTATTCCTTCCACAAAGGTAAATATTTATTTATTTTTTTATTTGTTATCTTGTAGCTCGGCAAGGCGTTCAATATTTTTCTTGCTTTCAATGGTCTTGAGGGTGTCAGGGTTCAACTTTCGCTACATAGTTCCTCTCTCAGTCTTTTCAGGTATTACTCTTTTAACATTTCCCAGGTATTACTCTTTTAACATTTCCCAAGTTAAGTATCTCAGGTGGACGCTCTGAGATTATTTGTAATATGTCTCTTTATTTGTTTGCAGGTTTGGAAGGATTCTTGATTTTCCTTCTTATTTTCCAGTGGTCAGCTCAATCCGTCCTCTATTAATTCCAAAATGTTCCTTGTTCTAGGCTAGGAGCCTGACTTACATGGTTTACTAGCTCTCTGCATGTAGTCTTAGGTTGATGGGCCGTCAAATATATCTCCCACTTACTTAAATGGATTATGTATATTTTTGGTTGAATTTTAACAACCATACAAAAATCCCTCTTGGGGTTTTTTTTACTTTTACTCCCCTTGAATGTTTCTATCACGGTCTAAGTAATTTTTTACGGCATTTAAATGTGGTAATTTTTTAGGGTAATTAAATGTGGTACTGTTACAGAAGTCAACATATATTTTACTCATGTGGATTCTTAGTATTCAAGTTTTGATTAAAAAAATGTATTTGCAGTAGAGGTTCTCTTTCCGGTTAGTTAAGAAACTATTTGTTTTCTTAAGGAATTATATGGACTGGGATTATCAAGTTCATATCAAGAATATTATTTATGATTCATGCATTTTGTACTCTTTCCATTTTATATTGTTGGTAAATGGTTAAGTTGTTTTCCTTCTTAAATAGTTACCATCTTGTTCTGAGCTTGATGGGTTTCCCCTAGACTCGTTCGAGGGTAATATTGTTCGCAGTCTTCTATCTTGGCCTTACTTGGGATTCTTTACCCATCCATGATTCTTCTCTGTGATTCTTCTCTGTGGTAACAACAATTTTTTTTGGTAACTGCATAGGACATTGTTCTCTGTCACTTAGGGTTATATGTTTATATATTGGCTACAAACATTCTCTGTTCCGTAGTGTGTGTTTTGCTAGCACATATTTTAGGAATTTGTTGCTTTCTTTTACCCGCAATGCGGGGTGTTGGATCTCTGAGTTTCTTTTGAAATATTCATCTGCATGTTTGTTCTTATTATTGTTATTGTTTTAATCTTCTACTTATATAGATGCTACAGAAAAAAGCCACATACATTTCCTCAGTTTGGTTCCACATGACTCTGGTGTAGTTACTTATTAACGTGGAGAGGGACTATTTTCCAAGGAATCCATTGGCTCGCCATCGGAAAACTAACCATGGAAACTCTCTATAATTATTTTTCAACATATTTGGAAGTCATTGTATCCTGGTACATGCAAGAATTAGTTATTACGATTATTATTTTAATTTTCAGAGATTTGTCTCCCTCGTATTGCATTACTTGAGTCTAAGTTCTTCTTAATACCGACTCTTTCTTTTAATATCCAGAAACTCAACCAACCTAGAGAGTTAATTTTACCGAAGAGAGGAAGTATATCTCACAAAAGAAGTCTACTCGCCAAATTTTATATGCAAATACAGAAAGGGTTTATGGCATATTCTTTACCCTTGTGAACATTTATCCTCAACAGTCAACTTGGTTTCTTTTTGTTTACCTAATAGTCATAAGAAACAATATACCAATCTGTTTAGACTTCCTTTCTTTTACAAGGAATAACACATAGATTATCATTTGTAGATACAGCCTGAGTGGGCCTAATGATTAAGAGCATGTGTTTCCTCCTAAGAGGGCACGGTTCAAAACTAGAGGGGGCTAGAGTATGTATGCCTTTGTAGACTTAAGCAGTCAAATCACTACACAACGCTGGGTCCCTTGTGTCAAATCACAACCCAATGGTGGGTCCCTTGTGTCAAATCACTACCCAATGGTGGGTCCCTTGTCCCACAAACAAGGGGGTCTCATACACCAATTTGGTGTGGCTTGGCTGTGACCTTAAAAATGGATATTATTATTACTATATAAAGATCACGACAAAATTTAAATCAAAGTAGTTTTGGTTAGCCTCTAAGAGAATAGAACCAAGGTGGGACTTTAGTATCCTCCCAATCATTTGTTTCCGTTAGCCTGTAAGAGAAGAGAACCAAGGTGGGACTATAGTATCCTCCCCACCAACAATACTAGCAATTAGGGTCCCTTGTCCCACAAACAAGGGGGTCTCATACACCAATTTGGTGTGGCTTGGTTGTAACCTTAAAAATGGATATTATTATTATTATATAAAGATCATGACAAAATTCAAATCAAAGTAGTTTTGGTTAGCCTCTAAGAGAATAGAACCAAGATGGGACTTTAGTATCCTCCCAATCATTTGTTTCCATTAGCCTGTAAGAGAAGAGAACCAAGGTGGGACTATAGTATCCTCCCCACCAACGATACTAGTAATTATGTCCAAGTCTACCCCTAAATCTCTTTAGTTTCCAAGGTAATAAAAAACAACAAACGTTTTATGATCTCAAAAACCTAGGTCCAATCCAGAAATTCTTATAAGGTTTCCACTAGCTACAATCAACTCAAGAAGACCTCCGTTGCAATACAATTGCTGCTTGAACAAAGTCTTGTCACAAGCACTTCTTTTTCCTCTTTCCTCACGTCTTGTCACAAGCAGTTCTTTTTCCTCTTTCCTCAATGGCCTCATCCAGAGATTTTTTTTAATCCCACGAAAAAATAACTGTCTAACTACCTAGAAACTAAAGATTTTCCTTTTAAAATCTTTTCCCCTATAAAATAACACAATGAAATAATGATAAATATACTTTTGTTTTCAAATTCGTTTACCAACCTATAACGAGTTACCATGTCTTTACATAATAAAAAAAAGTAAATAACTATTATGTAATAAAAAAAAGTAAATAACTATTATTTACATAATCAGTAATGTCACAACATCCATTTGACAAATTTACGCGAGAATTCTTCACCATTGTGTTACAGCAATAGAAAGATCACATTAAAATTTTCTTTTATCATCCGTTTCAAAGGACATTCTTAGCTCATCCAATTAACAATGCCGGAGGAAATGAAAGGTTTGTTTCCGCAAAGGAGAAAAAGAATGTCGTGGACAAAGATTTTATGCTTAAGAGAGAACTATTTTTGAAGTTAATACACCAGTAAATGACAAGAACCCATTAAGAGTAGAGTTAAATATTGAAATCTCACGTTTTAAAGGAGATGTAAATGACAAGAACCCATTAAGAGTAGAGTTAAATATTGAAATCTCACTCTTTAATAGAGATATTAATACAAAAAAATTTACCCTTTAATGGAGATATTAATACAAAAGAATTTAGAAACAAAATTATAGTCATAATTTTTTAATAAAGAAAAGCTTGTATTATTAATTTAAAATGTGTGAAATTACAATTTGAAAATATAAATATCAAATTTAAAAATGGTAAAATATTGAATTTTAAAATATAATATAAAATTAAGTAAAAGTACATATGTAATATTATTAATTTAAAAATTCATAATTAATTATTCATTTATAGATTTTAGAATTATGTGGTTTATTTTGTAAATAATATATATATATAGTAGTCTATAATATATATTATAATATATATATATATTTTTGAATTAAAATATCATTGTATATCTAAACTCTTTGTATAAGATAATTATTCATTGTTAATTTATTTCATAAATCCATATTTGTCTAAAAAAAATTACTGATTGAAAATCAATACTATTTAATTATTTTTAAACCAATATTACAACAAATTAAATTAGCTACAAAAATATAATGCTCTATCTTAAGGAGGGAAAAACAAAAATTAACACATTTACCCATCTACGAATAATAGAATTTATACTCTTTTACCCAAAAAGATTTTCGTTGTTTTACTTATGTAAAAAGAAGGTAATGATTACATTAAATTTCCATGTTACTCATTATTTAAACCACTTTCTTCAAAAGTTTTTTACAATAAATTTCCATGTACGACATTATTTAAATTATTAAATATTATTTACACTTTCCTTGAGTATTAATAAGTATTGTAGTTATAATTGAAATTATAAGTTTATTTTATTTATATTTTGGGAATATT
>APFE031316552.1:0-57264 GCA_000404065.3 Pinus taeda | reverse complement strand
AAACGGGGCCCACAGTTTGGCGTTTCATCTCCTAGGGTTAGGTTTTGGAATGTGAAGGGTTTTTCATTGTTTCTCAACAATAAATAGGCCTTTGAGCCTCATTGTAACACAATTCAGATGCATGTAGCCATCACATCTCTTTTTAGAGATAAGCTGCCATTGCCCTAGCTAGTTTATTTCCATTTCTGATTGTAAGCATGTTTCAGTATTTTCCATTAATGAAATGAAGTATTATTTCCACTGCATCTTTGTGTATATGGTTACCTCTGTAATTTGTTGTGTTCCTGTTTAAATCCGGATCAACCATCCTGCTCTCTTCAGGATTCTTCGGGCTGTAGCCGAAACAGTTAATGTTTGCGGTTCTTGGCGAACTGACCTTCCTCCCACAGCTTCACTACAAATTCTCAAAGGAACAACAGTTGTTCGTTGAAACGCAGAGAAGCTGGTGGCGTATTCCTCGTTCAAATTCAAATGCAACGACGTATGCAATGGAAATAGCTTCGAATAGCAACTCATGCAGAAGAAAACAAAAATGGAAAATGATCATACCATTGAGCCGTGTTGTGCTCGAGTACAAAATATTCTCGAATATCGGACTGACACATGCTCTGGGGAATGATGAGGTTACCTCCCCCCCCGTAATGTGATAGGTTGTCTCAGCCGTCAAATAAAGGAGCAGCGTCTGTTCTGCCGCAAGGCCTTTATGGAACAGCTTATAAAAATATGCCATGTTCACAAAAACAGCCTATTACTGAAATCGAGGTAGAAAGTTAGATCGCTTTTAATACGTAAGCGACTGCGGTGAGTTGATGGAAGTTCGGGGATAAGACATTTGCCATAAATAGCGAGTCTCATGCGGTCACTGTCACTAGCTCCGTAATGATTGGCGATAATAGATAGTCATGCGCTATATGGTTGTGTAATTATATAATTAATTATCATGTTATAAGAAACAAGAGGATATAATCTCCTTACCTATTGGTGTAAAAGTTACGACTTCAATACCATTAACATAGCTCTGCTGCCGACAGGTGTCCATAACCTTGGCAGAGTTGTTTATTTCACCCCGGGAACCATAGTCCTTTGTGTATGCCAGGAAGTGTTATATAATGTCAAAATGTAGGCCACTGTGCAGGCTTGGTAACCAGTTAGTCATAATGCCATTCACGAGGAAGGAGCAAATAGTGGGCAGGCCGGCTCATGGTGAGACCTCCTGTTCCAAGGGTTATTTATTTTGATATACCTTTTCGACCATTTTCCAGGTGTGGTGGCCCTAGTGGGAATGCCACTTCGCTTCCATCCTGATGATCATGGTAGGCCAACTCGTAATGAGACTCCCTATCCTGCAATTTGACAATTTTAAAAAAATGCTTTGCTTGCTTCTTTTTTCTTGCTTTTAATAGAGAGTCTTTCCTGTTTATGCACAAAGGGTGGTTCAACACTCCTTAAGAGTAGGAATGGTAGAAGAATTCTTAATATCCCAATAGGAAGGTATAGACCCTTTGATCTTATTGCCGAATGATAATCAAATTAGGTAAAAAGGAATCAGCATGATAGAGATAACCAATCAGAACAGAGTTAGTAGAACAATGGCAACAAAAGGTGATAAATAAGCATATCTTTTCCCTGCGTCCTTTTGCCAATTCAGGGCAGTTACTTATAAAGATAGCGATTTATGATTTACTGATTTCGGTATACTGTGTTTTTGTTTCCATCACATAAGTGGATAGCTGTATTCCAAAAGACTCGAAAGAATATTAGTACTAAGCATCCTTAAGAAGGAACAAGTTGTTCTAAATCATATGAGTAGTGATTTTTTCAAGAAAGGGCCACAACAATAGTTGTTCGTTTGGAGGAAGGAATAGTGGAAACCAATGGTGCTATTTCTTAAAAAAAAAAGGACAGAAAAATCAAGCAAGTGTCGTTCCTTTAGAAAAATATCGGCAGAAATCAAACAGTGATGTTCCTTTCAGAGACAGCAAAAACACACAAATGCTGTTCTTTTTTAGAAAGGAACAACAAAAATTAAAAGTGTCATTCTTTTTGGAAAAAGAACAGCAAAAATCAAAAGTGTTGTTCCTTTTGGAAAAGGAACAACAAAAATCAAAAGTGTTGTCCCTTTTGGAAAAGAAGTAGAAAAAATCAAAAGTGTTGTTCCTTTTGGAAAAGGAGCAGCAAAAATCAAAAGTGTTGTTCCTTTTGGAAAAGGAACAACAAAAATCACAAGTGTTGTTCCTTTTGGAAAAGGAGCAGCAAAAATCAAAAGTGTTGTTCCTTTTGGAAAAGGAACAACAAAAATCAAAAGTGTTGTTCCTTTTGGAAAAGGAACAAAAAAAATCACAAGTGTTGTTCCTTTTGGAAAAGGAACAACAAAAATCAAAAGTGTTGTTCCTTTTGAAAAAGGAACAGCAAAATCAAAACATGCTACAAAAATATGTACAAAAATAATTCAAGCAGTTATATACAAATTGTAAAGAAAAGTAAACTTCTTAGTGAGTTACAGGTCGAGGAGACTTGTCTTCCTCCCGTAAGATCTCCATATCTGAATCTTGGAGTACTTGTTGGCAGAAGGACTCCCGAGTAAGTGGTTTGCGATAAAGACGGACTCGATGGTCGTTTGCCTTAAAGGTATACCCAGAACCATCAATAGTAATTAGTGTGAGGGTACCATTGCCATGTACTTTCTGAATTTCATATGGTCCCAGCCAACGAGTCTGGAGTTTCCCGGGGAAGTCCTGAAATCTAGATTCATATAAAAGAGCCCAGTATCCTTCATGGAAGACTCTGTTTTTAATGAGAGCATCATGCCATTTAGATCTCTGCTACTGTATCAGGGCATTATGTTGGAGTGCAGAGAGCCTAATTTCATCCAGCTCATTAATCTGTTGTAATCGATTAGTTTGTGCCTCAGTTAAGTCTAAACCAACATCTTGTGCTATTCGTAATGTCTGGATTTCAAATTCTATAGGAAAGATAGGTTGTTTTCCGAACATTAACTGGTAAGGTGAGTGACCAGTGGTGCTTCTCCATGTTGTTCTATAAGCCCACAGTGCTTCTGGCAGTCTGGCAGCCCAATCACGTCTATGTGATGCGACTGTTTTTGTTAGAATCGTTTCTATTATCTTGTTTCTGCTTTCTACTTGCCCATTTTCCTGTAGGTGATATGGGGTGGTCATTTTATGTTGAACATGATAATTGTTGAGTGTTGCCGCTATTCTGTTCCCAGCAAACTGTGGCCCTACATCTGTGATTATCTCTCTAGGGAGGCCATAACGCACAAATAGATGGAGCAAGAACTGTATAACAGATTCTTCTGTAGCTCTAGGCAAGGCTTCTGCTTCAACCCACTTGGTGACATATTCTGTTGCCACCAAAATGTATGTTTTTTGGTTTGATGGTGGGTTGATTGGTCCCACGAAATCAAGAGTTCATCGCTCAAATGGTTCGATGACTATCTGTGGTTTCAAAGGCATCTCATCCGAGTGACTAGGGCGTCCCGCTCTCTGGCAACTGTCACATGCTTGGACAAATTTCTTTGCATCTTTAAAAATTGTGGGCCATTAATACCCTGTGTGTAATACTTTATGTGCAGTCCTGCGATCAGCAAAATGTCCACCACATGGTTGGTCATGGCATGCTTTCAATATATCAAAAATTTCATCTTGTCGAACGCATCTCCTGATTTGCATGTATGCCCCTATGTGAAACAAATAGCCCCCAATCTAGGAAAATCTGGTACTTCGCTGGACAATCTGTTTCCGCTCATTAGGGGTTAGATGCTTTGGTAACTTACCTACTGCTAGGTAATTGGCAACATCAGCATACCAAGGTGTTTGAACAGCAACAACAAAGAGATGCTCATCTGGAAACTGATCTTCAATTGTTGCTGCATCGACTAGTTTTGGCATTCTTAAGAGGAAATCAGCTACCAGGTTCTCTTTCCCAGGTCGATCCTTGATTGTAATGTCAAACTCCTGTAATAAAATCAACCATCTGGTTATTCTGCCATTTGTGACAGACGTATTTGCTAAATATTTTATAGCAGAATGATCTGTGTACAAGATAACAAGATATCCAGGGATGTAATGTCTGAATTTATTGATAGCATGTATAACAGCTAGAAATTCCTTTTCAGTGACAATATAATTTAATTTAGCAGGGGATAGATTTTTGCTAATGTAATAAATTGCATATGGTTTTCTATCCTCCTCCTGTCCAAGGACTTCTCCAATGGCTGTATCCGAGGCATCAGATGATATCTGGAATGGCAAATCCCAATTTGGTCCCCGAAGGACTGGGGCTATAGATACGAGCTTTTTCAAGTCATTGAAAGCACGTTCACATTTTCTGTCCAAAGGAAATCAATATTACCAATTAGCGCATACAATGGTGCAGCAATATGACAATAATGTTCTATAAATCTTCTGTAATAACCAGAGAATCAAAGAAAGCTACATACCTCTGTTTGAGTAGTAGGAGTAGGAATACGCAAAAGTATTTGGATTTTGGCTGGGTCTACCTGAATGTCGGCTGCTGAAATATAGTGTCCTAAAATAAGTCCTTCTATCATCATCATGTAGCATTTTTCATGGCTTAAACAAAGCCTGGTAGCTATGCAACATTGTAGGACTTTTTCTAGTGTTTCCAATGTTGGATCCAACTCCTCTCCGTATGGAGTAAAGTCATCCATATATACTTTCAGTCCTTCATTTATTAGATCTGCAAAAATGCTAAGGATAGCCCTTTGGAATGTGGCAGGAGCATTACATAAACCAAAAGGTAAAACTCGGTAGGCGAATGTTCCCCAATGACAAGTAAAAGTAGTTTTGTCCTGATCTTCAGGGGCAATCTGTATTTGGTTATACCCACTGAAGCCGTCGAGAAAAGAAAATAATTTCTTCCCTACCAAAGTGTCCTATACTTGATCGATGAATGGGAGAGGAAAGTGATCTTTCTGCGTTTCCTTATTTAGTACTCTGTAGTCCACGCAGATTCTCCACTTCCCATTCTTTTTCGGTACCACCACAAGCGGGGAGACCCATTTACTATCATAGATAGGGTAGATGAAGTTAACATCTAAAAATTTTTGGAGCTCAGCTTTTACTACTTCTTTTAGATGAGGATTTAGTCTTCTCTGAGGCTGTCTAACAGTCTTGCATCATTTTCTATGTAGATGTGGTGTGTGCACAATTGAGGATCAATTCCTTTCATATCAGGGTAATCCCATGCAAATGCGTCTTTATGTTTTGTTAAAATATGGATGAGTTTTGTTTCTTGTTTGGGTGTAAGGTCGGCGATAATGTTTAAGGTCTTTCCAGGTTCGATTTCCACAATTTTACTATCTGCAACTGAAGTGACAAGGATTGTGTGGTCATGTGTATCTTTCAGAGGTTCCTCCTCTACTTCGTTATCAAATGTTGCTTTTATCATATGACACTGGGTATGAGATGTGAGTTCGGTTTGACTAATAAAGTTGCTGATGGCATCATCTTCTGTTTGATCTTTGAACTCTAACACTTCTTGTATAGTTAATGGAGATCTAATGTTGTCAGTAAGATATGATACAAGGTGCCTATTAGTTTTGACTATTGTGATGCTTGGCTGCGCTGGGGGATATAGTACTAAATTCTTGATATCCGCCCCCTTGGTTATGATCATGTTCCCTTGCCGACAGCCAATATAGGCATCACCGGTAGCGAGCCAAGGTCTTCCTAAGATCAATGGATGTCCATCTAGTCGCGTTTTAGGATTTATTATCAGGAAATCAGTTGGGTATTCCCAGGAATCAACCGAGACCATGACATCATGCAGTATGCCTTCCGGCCTAACCATAGACCGATCGGCCAATTCTAACAAAGTTGAAGTGGGTTCTGCAGATGTAATACCTAGCTTTTGGCAAGTAGCAGTTGTCAATATATTGATTGCAGCTCCAAGATCAACTAAGGCATTGGGTAAGGTTTGGCCATAAATTTGAACAGTTACTATTGGGTTTCCTGGGTCTTCATACTTAATAGGTGTTTCCTTTCCTGATAATAGGTCAGATAAAGTATTGACTACTTGAACTCTTGGATTATATATTACATTCCTTCTTGGTATTTTTATGCACAATTCCTTAATAGTTTTAGCGTATATCGAGATGTCTTGAATGGCCTGAAGGAATGGAATTTTTATGTACAAATTTTGTAATTCTCCCATAATGTCGAAATTAGGTTGTTGTATAGGACGAGGCATGACTAAACATTCTGGGAACGGGGGAGAGGATGTATTTGCTTGATTCTAAGTTTGTTGTCTATTTACATCCTCTTCTTGTGATAGATGTTCTCTAGGTAACTGATTTTCAATCTGAACTGTTTTATTTCCCTCTGTTTGAATAATACGCCCAGACCTTAGCTGAAGATCATTGCACTCCCTTAGATCGGGTCCTTCTTCTGGTGTTTATAAAATTTGGAGTGCTTGGACCGATTTGTTATTTGGATTGGGATTGGGCTGTACTAGGAGTTGGGGTCTCCTAGTATGGGGGTTTTGCTGTAAGGCTGGCAGTGTAGGTTGAGGGAAAGGAATATTTCCTACTGGCTGCTGTGTTGGTCTCTGCCAGTTAGTCTTCCAGGCTAAGCTTTGTGAAGTGGGGGGAGTCCATTGTGGTGGGTATGGGTTGCTTTGCCAGTATGGTGGGGAATAAGGAGGATTCGACCAACCAGATTGGCTTGTCAGATTTAGCCATGGGTTTGCAGAAGGGTACGACTGTGATGACCAGTTTGGAAATGGGGGTTGAAACTGACTTTTCCATGTATTATACTGTTGAGTATTGTACTGCGGATACTGAAAAGAAGAAGCTGGGTCTGAAAACATACCAGTTTGTCGTGGTTGCCACTGATGACGCTGGTTGAGTAGATATACTGCCTCCGGTTCTTCTTCTGCTTCCTTATATACCGCTTTCAGTCCAGGTAATGAGGGACAACTTTCTGTAGAGTGATCCCTTGTAAAAATGGCGCATGTCTGAACTATATATAGTGGGCACTCCTTATGGCTATGCTTCTTCCTGCACCTGGGGTAGAAGATTGCCAAATTCTGTTCTGCCTCCATTTGTTTCTGCTTAGCCTGCAAAATGTCCAATTGTGTAGTTAGTGTTCCTAGTATATCAGTTTTAAAATTTTCAAATAAATTTCCAATTTCCACGCGTGTTACTCCTTCTGATGAAATTTTGTTTTCCCATGCAAATCGATCATGTTCTACTGGTTTGATTCGTGTACTGCCTCTCGAACTCCTGATACATAGATCAATTATGTCAGCAAAACTTTCCTGGTAAACATCCCCTTTCCCCATAATGTTTAATGTTTCAATCCATTGTTCTTTCATGCCCCTTATTAATGATGTTTTCAACATGTTATCAAGCAAAGGCAGCGATGCATAAGGAGATCTTTGCAAATTATACTGGAAACGTTCTACATATTCTTCTAATGTTTCGTTTGGTCTAGCTATCATCTGAAATATTTCATCTTTTAGTTCTCTAGACCTACAGTAGTCTTGATATTTCTTTAGAAAATATTCTTTCATTTGTTCCCAGTTATTTATAACTCCACCACCTAATCCCATAAACCATCTTAAAGCTTCTCCTTTCAGAGTGGAGGGAAACAATTTTAGTTTCTGGGGGTCAGTGGTGTAATCATATCCCCTGCATAGTACATCAAATTCGAATAAGAATGCATCCAGGTCCTCTGATGTAAGTCTGTGAAATGTAGGAATGTGTTGAAGGGGGATTGCTTTCATAGGAGCATTTGCTGCGGAATCCACTATGGGGTATTTTAATGTAGAGGTTTGGGTGTTTGGCGGATTTTAAGCCATTGGGTCAAATATATGCCAATAACCTTCTGGAATATCTAAGAGGGTATTCCTAGGTTGAGGAGGAATGTTTTCAACAGGAACAGTTTTAATAGCACTTCCTCTATCTGGAATTTCTGTCTGAGGAAATAGGGTGTCTTCAATAATAATTTTTACCGTGCTCCCCTTGTCTGGGCTATTCAATGGCTGAGTTATCCTAGGAGGAGATCTTGGTTCCCCAGTTTCCCCAGTTTCCCTTTCTCCTTCACAAAGATTACTGAGATTCCCTTCTTGCAGTCGTTCTGGAATAGAATTTTCAATTTCTTGAAAGTCCTGTTCGTCATTCTAACTATGCACCTCAACAAAGGCTTCAGATGGTGAACCTAAGGCCTGAAGGGAACTAGTAGGTTGCTTGTAAGTAACTTTCTTGGGTCCTACTGAAGGCTGAGATTCGGCTTTCTTATAGATTTCGTCTATGAATGTTGATCGACCAAGGGTCACCGACCCCTTAGCTTTTTCTGGTTTTGGTAACGGTTTGGTATTTTTCTCTGGCTTTTTCTATTTAGTCATGCACTCAATTTAACTACTAAGTTTTAAGTAGATAACAGTGAATCTGCAGGAAAGCGGGCAAAGGAGCAGGGCTTTTACATGCTCCGCACATAGGTTCTTACCTTCTGTTTTCAAAACCCAATTCTTCCCTAGCAGGTTCGTACACTACTCTAAAAAAGACAAATGGATACACTCTTTCCCCGGCAACGGTGCCAAAATGTAGAGCTATAAAAAGGGTCTCTTTCACCTCTAGTTACCTCACATTAATATGTCAATCCGGGAATGTCTGGTTATTTCAAAGAGTGTCTCAGTCTGAGGCTTAGCACTTGCCAGAGTAATGCTTGTAGTACAGTTGTTTAAAAGCTACGAAAGTAAACTAATGTGAGTCTACAACTTAACTACTTCAAAAGGTTAAATCACACCAAGCATTGCATCGGCCAAAGGTTCGGTAGCAATAACCCATCCTTTTCATAACTGATGAGGAAAAATCCGGGGTCTGGAAGCTAGGTAGCAGATGTTAGGGCTCACTACAGCCTGAGATAGTCCTTAATGAATAGAAATGAAACAGCAAGTAAAGGAAACAATAATGAAATAGAACAACACATCAGCCAAGGGTTCGGTAGCAATAACCCATCCCTTTCATAGCTGATGGGAATAGATCAGAAGTCTGGGAGCCAAATAGCAGATGCTGATGCTCACTACAGCCTGAGACTGTTATTAGGAAACAACAAATTAGCAAGATGGAAATGGAACAACAATTGAAATGGAACAACAATTAAATGGAACAGCAAATAAAATGGAACAACAACTAAAATGGAACATCAATTAAAATGGAACAGCAATTCAGAAATGGAACAACAGTCGAAATAAGCAGTAACCAAGTTCCTCAAGCTGTAATTCTATTTAATCACTTCAATCAAAACATCAATCTTTCAGTCTTAAAAGATGTATACATACGATGGAACAACGCTACCGATCAAAACCTTAGAAACACAACATACTCAATCTTCTTCTGTTATTGATCTAAAGAAACACATATGATTGCATCTCAAGATGAAGAACAGTAACATTCAATAATCATGTGAAAACAAACCTTTCAAGATAACTTGTTATAATGCTAAACAAAATCTTAATGAACTCTGTAATGGAGTGACAGTGTCCTGTAGAGATTAATCAACACTTGAAGGATTGGTAACATGACACAACGTCAATATAAAGTTTCAGGAACATGAGACGTATTAAACATAACAGAGCATGTAATATAATATTCTTAAAACACAGCAGATTACTAGATTACGTCTATGAACAAACCACACAGAAACCACACGAAATGGTACAAGAGCAAGTGTCCTCCAGGGCCGGACCCTTAGCCTCCAGGGGTACACTGCTTAAGATAGATCCAGGCTCAAAGATAAAAGAGTAAACAAGTCTGTATTAAGGCATGAAATAAAATTACAGGAACTCAAGTCTTCAACAGAACATAAAGATCATAGTTCTGATCTTCCTTAAAAGAAATTACATAGAAAACCATCCTCTCCTGCTAGCCAACAGTGCTATCCCTTTTATAAGGAAGATGGCAAAGATATCTAGATACAGAAAATAGATAAAATAGCGATCCCTCAGGATCTAAGATCCTGAGGGATTCGCAGAATCGTTAATACTGCGTCACTTCTTTCTTTTTATGCTCCATGCTGGTATCTCCACGTTTTTTCCTGGGTTGATCCGTTTTGATCTGGTTTGCTTCCGGTCTCCCGTCAAAGGGACAGCAATTAGCTCATCCTTGTCTTTACCTTTGGAATGGCCACCTTCTGTTTTTCCTCCCTCCTGCACATAGAAATGACGATTGTCAGTGTTTCTCATTAATCTCTCATGTTTCGTTATAAATCCTTATCATTATCAAAATTTCCAATGCAAAAGTCTTTTGAGTTCTAATGAAAAGATACCAAAATAACCATTGAAACATACCTTCCTTGATACTCCACAGTTATGTTCTAGTCCAGGGTTAATGGATTGGGGTTTATGGGTGCTTCTACATGTATATATGTATATATGTGTGTGTGTGTGTGTGTGTGTGTGTGTGTGTGTGTATTGTAACATTGAAAGGAATATACTAAAAAATGAATCTGGTAGTCTTGGTTTTGGGATCCAGGGGAAAATATCTGTGTTTTTTTATGTTTATTGCCATTGTATATTTTTTGTTTTTTCAAGAATTCATTTGCAAGTAATTTTTATATAGGTTTAAAACCTACATGGACCATGCTATAGCAGGGAATGGACCAAGATATGTCGAAGTTTACCAATGTTTTTCATACCATTCACACGAAGTTGAGTATCAAGGATTCTAAGTGACACTTGGTACTCAAGTACTACGACTATTTACACAGGTACGTCTAGGACGAGATGGAGTTCCTGGACATCTCATCACTCGACGCAACGTATCGATACACTATCAAGATTGAGTAGAAGTTTAAACAGAAAAGGAAATACTTTGGATCTATGAATCTGAAGCAAGGGAAAGGTGCCCTCAAACCGCAGAGTAAAGGAAAAATTCAAGGTGGGGAGACCCAGGACAACCCACTGAAGCCACAAGAAAAGAACAACACCACAATGATAATGAAGGACACAGGAAAATGGTGTGAGTTCCATAAGAGCTTCACTTACAACAAAAGTGAGTGTTGGGCCAAGCAGTCACTGGTGGTTGAGCTGAAGGCTTCTGAATCAGACACATGTTCCAACTCTGAATCAGAACCCAACAAGGGGAATGATAAAGGGAAGCAAATCATTGACGTGAAGCCCAATGTCACCATGGCCACCACCAAGATCCAAAAGAATGAGCTTGAAGATCTAGAGTGTGAAAATTTCTAAATCTACACTTCAGAAACCCCTACTGCAATCACTGGTTTATCGTCTCTTACTTGTTCTTTGCATTTAACAAGTTATTTAATTACATAAACATCGATGAAAAACATTATTGCAGCCTACACGTACATATAGATCATGAACTGAAATAAACTAAGACAATCACACAAGGGACACCGTTATTTTTAGACAATCGTCCCTGGAAAATCCCAATTCAGGAAAATCATTGCAACATATAGAGGGTTTGTATTACTAAGCAGATTTATGAATACAAATACGGTGCCAAATCTGGCTCATCCAACAAAGAATAAACCTAGCAAAAGTACCTCTATCTGGAGACAAATATTTTGGCAATCCAAAAACTAGATGATCAAACCCCACAGATGACAACTGTTGTTCCCAGTGTTGGGCAATGATGGCTGCTCCAAGCTCTTTAGTGTAATTGTTTCACCTCCTCTACGAGTTGCATCACCATCATAATGAGCCTCCTTTTCTTAGAAATTTATATGTTGAACTGCTACTCTCTCTGCCCCATTGAAAACCCCAGTGTTGCCTCTAAGGGTCTACGACAACCCCTTTAGCTTCTGCGTCACCCTCTCTGGAGCTCGGTTATCTCTCCTATTGTTGCCCTACCTCTCTGCTATGTATCCTCAGCCTTGGACTAAAGTCCCTCTACCAAACTTCCCCTCTCACTACAACTTAGATCACTTAGCTCGACTTTCTCAGCAAACCACGCCCCAGAAAAATTGAACTCTTTGATCTCTTGGCATGTCTCCAACTGACCCTCAAGCCTCCTCTTATACTTTTCATGTTGATGAATCAACAATTGTGATCTAATCTCTAATCAATGGCTAAGATTAAAATAGGCTTGGTCCTCGTCACGTAGAACCTTCTCATCCATATTCTTATTAATACATATTAATATTTTTATTTCCCTGAGTTTAGACTTAGGAACCCATTAAAAATATTAATTATTTTAATAAATCCTCATCCAGGTGGAATTTATCCAACCAATTTCTGGGTTCTAAGATCTCATGTGTTCTAGCCCCTCCACAAAATTTCAGAGTTAGAGAACATTCGATGCTACCCAAAATTAACACTCCCTCTTAGCGAGGAATCTGCTCTAGAAATACTCCCAACTAGAAGCATCACACTGATCCACTACATCGGGCCTCTGTGTTGCTAATGCTTGGCATGTTTCCCTTCATCCACTACACCACTTCTTCTTGTACTACTACCCATGACTCTACCACTGCCACTACTGCATCTATACTACATCTCCCTCTCAAAATACTACATCATGTTTCCCATAGCACTGCCACTGCTAACTGTTGCACTGCAACTCAGTTACTGAGAAGTAAGTAACTGAAAACTCACCTAAACACTGACATCCTAGTTAGTATGGATGCCTCGTGATGATGAAGCTACCTCTCCTGCTAATCTGTGCTGACCCTCTTCTACCATTGCTCTATTGCAAATTTCTTTGTGCCTCTCACACTGTTGCAACATCCATTGTGCTGCCTCAGACTTTGGCACTCTAGCAATTCCATTGTCACTCCATCACACCTCACTCCAACTGACACTCGTCGTTTTGCTATTATCGATAAGGGTTCCTATAGCCATATGTGATCCAAGGGTTTGGGCACCTCAAGGATACGTCCCCCCTCATGTATTCCTCTTGACTACAACTCTATATCGCCCCACATCTTCTCCAGAGGTGCATGAGCACTCATGGTACAATTGTCATCCTCACGTTCCGTGTCCACTTTCGCTGGAGCAACCTTTGATTTAGAATTTCCCCCTTGCCATTCTTCCTGGGGCACTGAGTGGCATAATGTCCTAGTTCCCCATAGTTGAAGCATCTGACCTTTGTGATTTCCTTCTTCTTCCTCTTCTACTGCACTTGTTGTCCCGACGATGCGAGAGATGCATCCCTCCTCCTCCTCCTTCTTGAGTTGGGTTCCTTTGCCACTACTCCCTGGCTTGGTCAACCTCCTGAGATCTTCTTTTCAAAGAGTTGCCCACATCTCCTCCCAACTGGGGAGAGTCACTCTACCCAAAATACTTTGGACAAATGTCTCCCAATCTTCGGTGACTGCATTTAGGGCAGTCCTGACCATGAAATCGGGATCTGGTGTAGATCCCACAAAAGTCGGCTGGTCATGAATCCCTTGCAACCTGCGAAGGAAGGGATCTATCTCCTCTCATTTCTGCATCTGGTACTATCTTAGTTTATTTTCTAATAGCATCTTATGTTGCACAAAAGAGCCCTGGTGCAAGGTGGTCAGGGTCTCCCACATCTCCCTTGTTGTTTCCTTCTCAACAACGTGTGGTACTACATGATCTTTGACCCCGTCTAGGATCATGTTCTTTGACTTTGCCTGGGCCTCCTCATTCTTCTTTGTCACATCAACATCAACCAGAACAACAACCACTTTCAAGGCATAGTCCTTGATGTGATGTTTATCTAGGATTGCGAGGATCCTCACCTTCTAGATGACAAAATTGGATGCTCAGTTCGATCTGTCCTAATCCCTCAACCCATTCATTTCCATCGCTGCTCAAAAATAGGATTGGTTCTCTTCTCCCTCTCGTGTTTTCAATCTAGAAAGATTTGGATCTAGATTTCTTTGGCACAAGAAACCCTCTAAGAAATAAGCTCTTCTAGACTTCCTATGAGTCCTGATTTCCTTCAGGGAAATCCTACCGCGAACTATCAAATCACTTCCTCTCCAATCCTCCTTTGCTACTACAACCCAGATCTAGATTTTTGTGGCTAGAAATCTATCAAGTCAGTGACTCCCTCTACCTTGGCTCTGTCTCCACAGACACTATTTTGCACCAATAGAAGCAACATCCCACCATCTCCTCAAATTGAATCTTCTCTACTTCCTCAGGCCCGGAAACTCACTGATTCGAACCTCTCAGACTTTGTGCTGGCCTACAGAGCTGATGTAGTCATTGCATGAGCTCCTCTCTGGCTATGTGTCACTCTCTGCAGACTCAAAATGCTGATGTAGGCACTGCATGAGCCTATACGTCACTCCTATGGCTCTGTGTCACTCCTACATTTGCTCCTCTACCTTTGAAACATCATTATCGCTTGGGACAATTGTTTCTCTGCAACAAATTCTCTGAATTTTTGTGCTAGTGTCTTCATTTTCCTCTGATCTACAATGCTCTAATATGATGTGAAAATTTATGAATCTACACTTCAAAAACCCCTACTACAATCCTTGGTTTATCACCTTCTACTTGCTCTTTTCATTTAACAAGTTATTTAATTACATAAACATCGATGAAAAACGCTATTGCAGCCTACACATACATACAGATCATGAACTGAAATAAACTGAGACAATCACATAAGGGATACCATTATTTTTGGAAATTCGTCCCCAGAAAAACCCAATTTAGGAAAACCAGTGCAACATATAGAGGGTTTGCATTATTAAGAATATTTCTGAATACAACTAGGGTGCCAAATCTGGCTCACCCAATAGAGAATAAGCCTGGCAGAAGTCCCCCTATCCGGAGACAAATATTTTGGCAATCTAGCAACTGGATGATCAAGCCCCACAGATGACAACTGTTGTTCCCAATGTTGGGCAATGATGGATGCTCCATGGTATGTGATGGAACTGCATCACCTCCTCTAGGAGCTACGTCACCCTCCCAGTGAGCCTCCCTTGCTCAGAAGTCGATATTATGAACTGTTTCTCTCTCTGCCCCACAGAAAACCCCAATGCTGCCTCTAAGGACCTACGTCAGCCCCTAGCTTCTGTGTCACCGTCTCTGGAGCTGCGTTGTCTCTCTTACTACTGCTCTTCCTCTATACTATGTATCCTTAGCCTTGGACTAAAGTCCCTTTGCTGAACTGCCCCTCACTACAACTCAGATCACTTAGCTCGACTTTCTCAGCAAACCACGCCCCAGAAAAATTGAACTCTTTGATCTCTTGGTGTTTCTCCAACTGACCCTAAAGCCTCCTCTTATAATTTTCCTATTGATGAATCAATGACCATGATCTAATCTCTAATCAATGGCTAATATTAAAACACGCTTGATCCTCATCACCTAGAACCTTCTCACCCATATTCTTATTAATACACATCAACATCTTTATTTTCCTAAGTTTAGACTTAGGAACCCATTAAAAATATTAATTATTTTAATAACTCCTCATCTGAGTGGAATTTCTCCAATTTATTTTTGGGTTTTAGATATCCCATGTGTTCTAGCCCCTCCATAAAATTTCGTAGCTAGAGCACATGCAATTCTATCCAAAATAAACACATAGGAGGGGGAACGCCTCTTCCACTAACAGATGTGGGTGAAGGGTTCTCCAATGCAATTCATTGTCGACAACAGGAGCCAAGAGAAGCTTATTTCAGCAGAGGTTGTGAAATAGCTGAGACTACCAACTACAATGCATCCATACACATACACCATCGGGTGTCTTCACCAAATACGAGATCTCCATGTCAGCTAGCAGCACCGCCTTCCCTACAACAACAAGCCCTTCACAGATGAGGTACTATGTGATGTTCCTCCTATTGAGGTTTGTGATGTATTATTAGGACAACAATACTCATGGAAGAAACATGTTATATATGAGTCTAGACCTTGCTATGTGATTATTAATTTGAGAAATAAGTTGTATAGGATACCGGAGGTAGCCACACCTACCTCCATCTCTTTGATCACTACAAAGCAATGTAGTAAGATCATTTCACATACCAGGAAATTTGTTTTCCTTATGATTCACCCTCAAGGAAAGAAGAATATTGTGGCCATGTCTTCCTAATAGGGCTCCTCCACACAAAAATAGTAGATGGACAAGGTCATGGAGGAGTATAGGGATATTTTCACCTCACCTACGGGGGTACCTTTGCACTTTCAGTTCAAGCACTCCATCAATCTGACCCTAGGCGTGTTGCTACCCAATGAATCAATCTATTGACGCTTTTTTATGGAGAACGATGAGATCAAGAGGTAGATTCAGGAGTTGTTGCAGAAAGAGAACATTAGGCCAAGCTCATCACCCTGTGGGAGCCTAATTATATTAGTATAGAAGAAGGATGAGACCTAGAGACTCTGTATTAACTATCGGTCACTAAACAAGATCAATGTTAGAAATAGGTACCTGATCCCATGGATTGATTACCTTCTGGACTAACTCAAGGGGGCCAAATATTTTAGCAATATTGATTTGAAGTCAGGGTATCACTAGGTTCCTATCGAACCCTCCAATGTGTGGAAGACTACCTTCAAATCCAAGGAGGGCCTTTTCGAATGGTTGGTCATGTCTTTTAGGTTGACGAATGCCCCCGCAACCTTCATGAGATTAATGGACGACATATTGTGACCCTTCACCAATGCATTCGTGGTGGTTTACTTAGGTGACATCTTGATCTTTAGCTAGAGTTGGGAAGAGCACCTCCACCATATTCGATAGGTCCTCCAAACCCTATGAAAACACCAGTTGTGTTCCAATTTGGAGAAATACACTTTTGGCATGACCCAGGTTCAATACATGGGGTACATCATTGATGAGCATAGCGTGCATGTGGACCTAGCCAAGATACAAGTCATTCTGGATTGGCCAGCCCCAACCACTCTAACAGATCTCCACAATTTTCTGGATCTCATCAATTTCTACTGTAGGTTCATGTTGGGGTTCTCATATATCACTTGGCCTTTAAGTCAAGTCACCAAGGGTGGAGTGAAAGAAAAGTTCTTTTGGTCTGAAACCCGACAACAGGCGTTTTCTGAGTTGAAATATCGCCTTTGCTCTGGCACCATTTCTCACATTACTAGACCTACAACAACCATTTGAGATTGAGACAGATGCCTCTGATTATGATATTGGTGTATTTCTTACTCAACGGGGTCATCCAATGGCTTACCAGAGTGAGACACTTTCAGACACAGTCTAAAAGTATCCCACCTATGACAAAGAAATGTATTCCATTGTGTGATTTTTCATCAATGGAAGCATTACATTCTAGGGAAGGAAATGGTCATCCACACAGACCACCAACCCCTACAGTTCATACAAACATAAGGGAAGTTGTAGAATGATCACCATCAAAAATGGTCGACATACCTGCAACAGTTACATTTGAACATTAAGTACTAGAAGGGAAGCACTAATACTATTGCAGATTGCCTCAACTGACCACGAGTCATGGTGTTGATCACTGTGCTCGACTCCTGTGGGCATGAGACTTTGGGATGGTTGCATCTTTACAAGAACGATCCAAAATTCGGCAGCACATACTAGACACTCCTAGGAGGTAAGCAAGTTCGAAACTTTCACCTCTAAGATACAATTTTATACCACCTGGGACACATCTGTGTACCTTCAAGCGAGAGTGGCAAGATGATTTGGGAGATGCACTACATTCGGGTCATTGGACATTTTAGCATAGAGAAAATAGTGGCAATATTGTAGAAGTGTTTTTATTGGCTAAACCTTCATCGAGATGTTGGGAAGTACATTAGATCCTGCACTTCTTGCTCCATTTCTAAACCAACCATCAAGAAGAAAGGCCTATATACTCCTCTTCCTACTCCTAGTAAATCTTGGGAATCCATATCCATGTATTACATGTCATGCCTTCCTTCTACTAAGCACGACATTGACTATGTTTTCATAGTCATTGACAGATTCTATATGATGGCCATTATGGTGGCCTGCAAGAAGAGTATCACAATAGAGACCACTTCTAAGCTCTTATTTGAGCGAGCATGGGTACACTTTGGGATCCAAAAATTCATTGTCTCAGATCAGGACAACATATTCCTAAGTGAATTTTGGTCAAGTCTCTGGTCGATGTTGGATACCAAGCTTACTAAGTCCACGACTTTTCACCCCCAAACTTATGACCAAATAGAGGTCATCAATAGGATGATCATACACATTATGCACATGTACAACTAGAAGAAAGCACATGAAATCCTCCCCTATGTCCAATACAGCTACAACAAATCTCTCCACAGCTCAACAGGCCACAACCCCTTTCAGGTAGGGTTGTGATTTCAACCATTATGTCCCATTGATGTGGCCATACCATTTGCAGTTACTCGGGAAAATGTTGCTCACGTCCAACCTGAAGCCGACAGGGCTAACAAATTCATTGAGTGCATTCAACACATTCACCATCATGTCCATGATATATTGGAAAAAGCCAATGCTAAGTACAAGCAGCACCATGATCAACATCGGCTACTGCACAAGTTCCAAGTGGGCGACAAAGTTTGGCTACATTTGCAAAAGGAGCACTTCGATGGACCCCACTGCAAGTTTTGCCTGCTCCAATATGGGCCATACACCATCACCAAGGCTATAGGGTACAATTCCTTCGAGCTCAGAATTCAACCATTCCTTGTTTTGCACCCAGTGTTCAATGTAGATTGCCTTCAGCCATACTTTCCACCATTTTTGGACACATCTGACATTGTAGAACAACTCACACCAATAGACCTAAACCCGGACTACATGGAACATGAAACAACCAATAAAAGCATGGACACACCGATCAATAACACTCGCCAATAGAGGATCCATCTATATCGAGTTTTCAAAGAAGGCCAACTCCTTCACCAGGGAAAGTGGTTCACCAAGCACTAGGTTCAAGAGAAATTTCCTCACCTCATGGAGGCTCTACAGGAAATGGGGACCATTGCTTCCTAAGGAGGGAGGACTGATCTAGGTGGACATTTGTGGCCACCCACCTATTCCACCTAGAACTCCAGTCATTTTCATATGTTTCCATGTTTATTACATCATTTATTATTTTTAGCAGTTTTCAAGTTTTGAACTTCCAAAGCAGTGTTGAAACCCTAAACGGTGTTTTTGAGGTTCGAAACAAGACTGTAGCCATAGGAAGGGGCCTACCGCAAATCATATAGGACTTAGAGATAATTCCAACAAGGTATCGTATGCACCAAACAATGATAATATGACCAAGTTACAACCCTGGGAAGTTTGTTGTCCAACTAACCCCAATGGGGCCCACAAACTCTTGCCGTTCCATCTCCTGGGGTTAGGGTTTTTGTTGTTTATGGTTTTTATTTGTTTTTCAATAATAAATAGGCCCTTGAGCCTCATTGTAACATAGTTCAAAGGCATTTAGCCACCATATCTCTTCTCAGAGATAAGCTACCATTGTCTGAGCTAATTCATTTCGACTATGTTTGTAATCTTGTTTCAATATTCGATATTAATGAAATGAAGTGTTATTTCTATTGCATCTCTGTATTTAGAAAGTAAGAATTACATTACAAGATATTTCTCTTACTCAACAACAAGGGTCCAAGGTGATACATGTAGCCCTTATAGGATAACTAATTACAGTGCCTATAGAAATATTAGATGGATAATTGAGGTTGGAGAATATATAAATTCCTCATAGGACCGTGTGAGAACCCAGAATAATTCCCCTTCACTGTAAATATTTCATATATTTTGATTATAAACTAAAAAACTTGAGAATTCGGACACCAATTATAGAGTTTGAGGAAAGCGATTGCTTGGGAGGTGTGCCTTAAATGGACTAGTTTCACAAATTAATTGAGTAGAAAAGAAGGACATAAGAACCATGCCTTTCTTGGATAAATCTATAAGGAATAAAGGACAAAATTAAATGAAGAATGGGTTGCATTGGCAGTTGGGGGATAAAGAATTCAACTAATAGGAAGTGGGGAGGAAATAAGTTCTGACACACCACATTCTCACCACCAATCAGATGTGACAGAACCACTATATCCAAGAATAAATAGAGGCAACAACAATGTCTTCCCATGCAACCAAAAACTATTGCAACAACATAATGGGGATGATCATCATAACACTCCATGTGAGGGGAGACAACCATTCTCTCGGATGACACCCTACAAACTGCAAGCAAGAGAGAATACGCATAGATAGCACTCTTACGCATTGATAAGGAACAAGGTTGATACAGAGAAAAACAAAGAACATAGGAGTGCATAGTTAGGAAATAATGAGAGAAGAAAACTTGGTGTTGCTATCAGAATGTAGGGAACAAAGCCATCCTTCGATTGAGCGTTGGGAGGTGGAAGAATAGCTCTTAGGTAAGGACAATAGTCTCTCGATTCCCTAAAGAGGGTAGAGATGGTTTTCTATGTATTCCCTTAACAAATTGGGTGGAATCTTGTTCATTGGATTCTTGGAAGGAGAAGTTCATTAACCCCCCTCTTCTTGTTTTCTTGGTTCTACAGTGAGGTCTAGATTACCTTTTTTTAGGGTGGAGGTGTAGCCTCTAGATTCCATTATTTTTTTTAGGTTGGAGGTGTAGCCTGTGGGTTCCCTTGTTGTTTTGAGAGTGGGGGTGTAGCTTGTAGATTCCATTGTTATTTTGAGGGTGGAGGTGTAACCTCTAGATTCCCTTTCTGTTTTCAAGGTGGAGCTATAACCTTTGGATTCCCTTTCTATTTTGAGGGTGGAGGTGTAGCCTCTGGATTCCCTTGCTGAATTAAGGAGTGGAGGTGGTGGACCTTTGGATTCCCTATGATATTTTGTCTACATGAAATGGTTGGTGCGTGGAGGTAGATGGTCCTCTAAAGTGCCTATTTAGATGGAAGATTTGATTAAATACCTTAATCACTCATCTCAAGCTTTGGAATGTAGCTTGGGGTTGACTACTGCAAGAAAGGCATGGCTAGAGTGTGTCTAAGGTTGGGTGGAGAGTTGAAGTCCCAATATCAGTTTCTTGGTTCAATCTATCAAAGATAATTGTTTGGTTATGACTCTCATGTTCTGAATGCTTTATACTTGTTAATAAACTGATTGTCATAGCTTGTAATATTAAGTAATGAGGAATTTTGTATGAATGAAAATTTTTTTTTTAAGGGTGTGGATATGGGATGGTTTAGATTCCTGTGTTAACTTAAGCATAATCCAAGTCTAATTGGATTGCATGCAATGAATGTGTGAATCTTGTAAGTGTCTGAATATCGAAGAGATTGGTGAATCTTTGCAATGATTATACCTTGTTAAAAGATTGGCTAGTAAGTTTAGTTTCTAATCTATAAGCATAGGAAGGCTTAGAGGTCATTGCACATGGTAATGTGTTAGTTTCGTACTCGTGACATGCTAAGGAAAATGAATTCCTATATAATTCCAAGTTTTGTTTTGTGTGTTAAATTTTTATGGGGCTATGTTGTTCTTTGCTTTGATAATTCCATTTCATCATAAATATATCAAGTTCACCCCATATCATCATTACACTATTCAAATCTACACCATTATACATCAGCATATGCAATTATATAGAAAGAACAACACCATCATCATCATCAATGCAATGGAACATAAAAGGAACAGTAGAAGAAAAGCATGCACAAACATAGAGACACCAAGATTGGTCTGAGACTAGGGAAAAGCCCATTATGAGGAAAACCCTTGTAAACCTTCTTCTTCTTAGATCATCATCAAATGACACATCAAAAGAGATTACAATGATCCATAACTTTATCTATGCAACAAAACAATAATGATATCCATGAAACAAATATAATCAAGCTAGAAGTAAAAACCCTCATACTAATGGTTGTAATGTGTTGTCACAAACTGATGTCAACTACTAGATACTGCTTTCACTGTGCTGAACGCTATTGAACATTGTTGTCACTAAGTGGAAACTTTGGAATACTGAAATATCATCTATGAATCTCAGACGCATGGAGGATAAATTGTGCAAGCGACTATAACAGACCTTGACACTCTATGTAAATTGTATGCCAATGTTTATGGCAGGCTGGATTCTCTTAAACCCTTTTGTGCATGTGTCCAGGGACTAACTCATCATATCTACTCAAAAAACCTTAGACACTCCCTTAAAGTTACTATGCATGTGTTTGGGGCAACCTGGACGCTCTCGGGATCACTCTATGCGAGCCTCTAGGGAACGACACCCCTCTGAAGCCCTGTACACTCCCATAAGCCTCTATGCCAGCTTCCAAGTCTCTTTGGCCACTCTCATGACCACTCTAAGCTAGCATCCAAGGACTAAATTTCCCTGTTCTATGCCAGGGTTCATAAACTAGAAAAACCTAACTTAGAGCGAACCTCACGCATGTGATTTCAAACCCTTGCACAAACTTCTTCTGTCGAACTTGTGTGAACTAAGATAATAAGAAAATAGAAGATATATTGATCAAATGTGTCCAAATGAGCTTGAGGTCTCATCTATTTATAGGCTTTCATGAGGTTCCACTTGGGGTTGAGCAGTTAGCCATGTGGTTAGGGCCAACCCATTCCATAATACATGTATGAATTAAATAATTCATAACTCAACTTCAGATTGACCAAATTGGGTGATCATTAGGATGATTTTCGACCTATAAAAAAGAAGAATGTAATGAAATCATAATCTTGGTCATTTGAGCTGTCCAAGGTGGAATTTGACTGCAGTTGCAAAAATTAACACTCCCTTTCAACTAGGGAGAATTCCACTTGCCAATATTTTTCCATCGATCAATATCCCATTCTGGAATCTTCAAGTGTTATTACGTGCCATCATGGATAATACATATCATTTAGTCATATTTCCATTCCCATATTAAGTGTCTCATTATCACAAATCATCATTGTACATCTCGATCTATCCTTCTCTTATTCCTACTTATCTCTTGATTGATCATGCTCATACGTTGAACATTCTCGAATCTAGAAGAAGATGAATTTGTTACCGAAGGGGAGATTAAGCTATGACCCTATATTTTTCAATTTTCTACCTGGAATATCTTCCAGTGGGCTGCTATCTGGAATTTCATCAATCGTCATCGGAGAGCATATCATCAAGGAGCACATATAAACTTGGAACCACGTCGAGGAACACATCTTTACCTCGAATCTCATGGGGGAGTTATATATATACAACCCCATATCTAGCAATAGGATATCTAAACATGCAGGTGAGCACATATCGACCCTGGTATCTCATCAGGGAGCTCAATCTCAACCTAGAATTGCATAGGGTTATCTCAACCCATCCTATTGCGTATTGATCTTCCCAAAAATGACCCTGAATAGTCATGTGGTAGAAAACCTTCATCGTAATTGACTTGGGTTATACACCCCAAATAAACTTTCAACTCGTTGGTCAAACGACGAGCGGTATTCCCGACAAGCCGACCTGCTTGTGGGTATGATGCCAACTGGGGTTTACTCTGCAAAGACCAAGCAGGGAAGCAACTTTCTCCGATCCTATGAAGATAGGGGATCAACATTCTCCAACCATATGGGTAGCAGATAGGGGTAATTCCCTATTTTCCAAATTTCCCTCAACCCCGGGAGCCCTCCATCTCAATTCCTCACCCTAGGAGCTCAAACAGGGAGGAAGAGTTGGCTGAGTGTCCTCGATAAATGATGCTCTCATCATACTCAAATCTGGCATCTTCCCTTCTCAATAGAAACTGTTTCCTGTTCATAAAGAACATCAAATCAAATATCATGTTAGATCATATATAATCATATAAATCACAAAAGGATACCATAATCATCCTCACTCTCAAGGAGGTTCCAACCACAAGCCTAAGGTTGTTTCGAACAACTGCACTGTCTCAATATATGAGAGTATCCTGGTCCTAACTATATATATATATAGATATATAGATATATATATATATGGGATTCTCATTCATTGTAATGTAACCATTTCATATCCAATCCATGCTTAAACAACTCTCTAAGGATCTTTTGTATCCTACCTCACAGCTAGCCATGCTAGCAACATCATGATTAACCTCAGTCATGCTATGGACCTCTCATCCAAGATATCATGGAATATTTTGTACTAAAGTGACATCCAAATGTGCTTATAATCAATATCTCAAATCTAAGAAATACATCTATGAAAACACATATCATAGGAGAAATATCTCATTCTCAAAATAGAACACTTCATGCAAATATTTCAAAGCATGCTCGGTGGAAACTCTATGTGAGTGAAGCAACTCAATCATGAATTCATTCAAGTTTTATGCATATCATACATATACAAATGGATGTTAAAAAATGGAACAACAATACTTTAATCAACTCTCGACTGCCATTTCAACAACATCTTGAGTGTTAAATTGGGGTATCCAAGTATTTGCATTTTCAGTATTTAAAAACATTTTGCAATGGCTTTGCAATATGGAATTTCTTTCCCAAATTCCAGATATCAATTCATCATGCCATAATACATCATTCCAAGCTTCATAATATATCTCCCTTTGATTTAGATTATCAAAGGCTCATCACCTGTCAAGAGTAGACCATCAGGTTATAAAACCAAAACCATAATCAATAACAAAGCCATACCTTGGAACTCATCATCCTGATTTGATCAGATAACTGTCAAATATAGACATATTTGTATTGCATTTATCTAAGCATAATTCCTTGCTAAGCGAAAATAATTAGCCTTACATAAATCAATGTTGTACCATCACATCAAAGCTTAGAAGCCAGATCACAAACGTTATCAAAATCATCATTATCACAGTATCAATACTTTCAACCAAGATACAATTGGAGCTCATATCAAGTCATGACTTCATCATGCCAACAAGTTGTCATCATCCAAGCATTATCAATCTAAACTTGATCAATTAATTCTCATAATCATAACATAAGACATTTCTGTCACTAGGTGCAAAGGAATACACCAAGGATGAGTCATGCAGGTTCTATTTTCATACTAAATCACAATTATCATTACTTCAACAATTGTGCTAGGAACAAGGAGGGAAATTCAAAATCATTTTTCTGAATACTCACTTAAGTCATTATGCCCACATAGCATAGACATTAGGGCAAATCAACAATTGTTAAATTAGATCATTAGACATTAGGTCAGTCCAAATTTTCTATCGTAGGGAGATCTATAGTCAAAACATAACTCGATCATCAATTCAAAGTTATTTTCAATCATCATGACAAAACATCTTTGATCTATATCAATCAGCCAAATCATGGCAACCTCTTGTAGCACATACATAGTGACATATCTATATGTATGTACTGGTCACCTGCAAACACAATTTCAATCTACATGTTCATGTTATGGAAAACATTCAAGATTTTCCTGCTTTTAGATCTTGTTTTTATCTCAAACACATCTATGGTATTGGCATCTTCCAGGTGAAAATCTAATTTCAGGTACACTACTTCATTATGTGATCAACAATTTAACCCAACAACTTCAGAAATCAGATTGTAGTGGTAGGATACGTCAAAAACATATTGAATCAAAGTTCAGATAGCTTCAGAAATCTTTAGATGATGGTCAACTGTAGTCAAACCTCTGGACGCTCCCTTTCAGTTAGCACGGGAGCATCTTTAGCTGCCTGGAAGTTTTCTAGGCCTTAGCATGTGAGCATCCAAGCACGAGATATCCTAGATATGTGACTGTGCCTAAAACAGAAACCCTAATTTCTGTATGGGCTTCAGATCTGAGACTCTGCAGCAAATCAATATTGTCATATTCACATAAGAAACACAAAATGAAAATAATAGTATGAGTAAGAGTCTTGAGAAGATATTCTCCCTCTGACTGGGGATCTGCATCATTCATATTCATTCATATCATTAGCCTATCTCTACTAGAGTCAAGCAACAGCAAAACTTGTTATATCATAAACATATACCTATCATGGCTATCAACATCATGACAACAATCTTTCATCAAAAGTTAGAATCAAAACAACAGATAGATGCAACATCATATCTCAAATATTATGAACACAATAACACTTCCTATCAAGTCACTCCATCAAGTTAAGATATTCAGTTTAACCATATGCCAATAAGACATGACCATAGTTAGTAAGAGATCTACATATCAATCTTACACTTATACCTCTCATATCAAGGTTACCATGCTTATCATGACCAATAATATCAAGTAAGGTCATTCAATAAAACTTTACCCAAAACAAGAGTGCCAGCCTCTCTTTTCATATGCTTTCATCATGATTATCGCAAGAATTACCAACAAACTCATGTATAGGAGTTAATGAGCTATCCTTATCTATGAAATCCATCCTGAAAAGTATCAAGAGTTTCATTTACTAAAGTTTTATCATTCTTTATAGGATCAAGATATCCAATATATAAGTCATAGATGTTAACTAAAAATCAAGTGTATCAATGTTAGATGA
This sequence comes from Pinus taeda, assembly GCA_000404065.3. Lineage (NCBI taxonomy): Eukaryota > Viridiplantae > Streptophyta > Pinopsida > Pinales > Pinaceae > Pinus > Pinus taeda. Next base: position 30,858 of record APFE031316552.1, on the reverse strand, counting down.
CCTCATATAATTCAAGAAGATCAAAAAGTTCAACACCAGGTGCATCATTTCATCGTAGGAAACATAGATCCAAATCACTTTCATATGCATGTATGAGCCATTAAATAAATATACATTCTCATCATACCTTAGGGCTTATCGATCCAATAGCTGAAACATACCATGCATACCTTGTGGTATTCAAATACATGTGCACCTTTTCATAGACATAGATTGCTTGAAGCACTTTGTCATCTTTTCATCAAGTACCTCTTTATCTATTTCTCGATCTGAATCTCAAAATGATCATCAAGAAGGATCTACTCATCACATCTCATCAAGGAGGTTAGAAAAATCCATATACTCAAATACATATGTAGGAAGTACAAGCAATAAACATAATCATCATTTCTATAAGTCTAACAAGTAAGAAGCATCATAAGTCAAGAAATACTTATCTTCAATGAGAGGTGATCATCTCCCTCTTGAAACAATATTCAAGAGCCATCAATGTCCATGGTACATATACCAATTTTTCCTAAAGATTCAACAGAGGTTGAATAAAGTTGCAGATGAGAGAAGCCTGAAGGAGCGGTGGAGAAATGCTCAAAGGGTTCCAGCAGAGGACCAGTGATTACCAAAAGACCAGATCCAAAGGGAAGGATTGGTGAGGTAAGTGGTAGCAAGAGAGTTTGTTGTTGTAGAGGCTTGATGCAACTCATGGGTGAGAAACTCATGGAAAAGGAGATGACTACTGAAAGTCATAAAGGAAAAAGCAGAGGTTCAGAAAGAGGCCACGGTAGAAAAGAGAAGAAATATGCTAAGACGAATTGCATAAGACAGCAGTTGACTCAGGAAGAGTATGAGAAAGAGAAAGCTGAGATAGCAGTTCATCTTGAGCTATTGATGGAGTTGTTACGGGAAAATGTGAAAGAGCAGAGACATTGTTTGCTGATGAGGAAGAGAGTGAAGTGGCAGAGGCTACAACAGAAAAGAGATCTACAGATAAACATGCAGTTAACAGAGGAGCTGAGGAAGCTCGAGTAGATGATGAATGTACAGTTGAGATGGGAAGAACTCAGAGCAGTTGAGTTGGAAGAGGAGGTTTCCATTGGTGAAATAGAGGAGAAGATCATTGATGATTTTTTGAGTTATTGGGTAAATCCAGATCAGCTGGATACTGTAAAACCGTGTATTTTTGTAGCTGACAATTGTGATGTGATTACAGGTTTTACTGATGAGGATGCGCAATCTTGTAAAGCTGTTACAAAATAGGAAAAGGTTCTTGTGAATAAAGAAGGGAATCAGCTGGAAGAGCTGGTATATAAACCAACAGTTGAGACTGTTGAACTTTGTATTTTTCAAACTGAAAGTTTGTGTATGAATGTAGGGACTGTAAGTGATGATGATATGCTTCAGCAATGCCACAGGGAAATTGCATTATTGGAATATTTGTTGGAGAATTCAGAGTATGACAGGGATATTGCAGAAGAAAGAGTTCAGTACAATGAATGAGAACAGAAAGACATCATGGAAATAGATGGTGTGAGAGGAAGATTGGTTGATAGTCTTGAGAGTTCTTTAGAGAATTCTTTGGGAAGAGAGAATCAACATACTGATGTGCTGATTGAGAGGGAGAATTCAGAACAACATACTGAGGTGCTGGTAGAGGGAATTAAGGCACTGATGCCTTATGATTTTTGTTTTAACAAGTGTTTTGTGAATGCAGGTATTATCGCATGTGTTGAAGGACATTTGACTCAGTTGAGCAGTCAAATGAAGGAGAAATATGAGAATTCTGTGGAAATTCCTAATCCATGGGATGAGGATGTTATGTTGCTGGAAAGGATGCTGAATGATCAAAATTCAGTGCAAAAAGAATCTCAATTTCAGAAGTGGGAATTGCATATGCAGAGAGATGAAGACAACAAAAAAGAGTACACCATGTACCAGTCCAATAAGTTGTTGATGGGAGAAGGCTTAAAAGAGGTTTTTTGTTTCCAAAGACAAGAGGGCATGGATGATTGGGAGGTAGTAAGAACGGAAACAAGTATAGAAGTAAGAAGTCAGCAAGTGACAGTAAAAATTGAACGAGTAAGAACTGAGCAAGTCGTCTTAGCTCAGCAGGCAGCAAGAAATCAGCAACCTGGAGATTTATTGGACCAAGAAATTGAATTAATCAGAAGAATCATGTTGAAAGTGTCTCAGAGGAAGACATCAGCAAGGAAGAGAAGCAGCAGCAAAATGAAAACAGAGACAGATTGTGAAAGTGCAACTAGTGGAGCAAGACAGCATAAGTTATGGAGACCTGGAGAAAAGAAGCAAACAACAGATATAGATGATGAGTTGCAAAACAAAATGTGGGATCCAGGCGGACAAAGATTTAAAATGCATGATCTGGAGATCATGATCATTTTCTACCTTGGGAGTCTGATGCAGGAGCATAGACTCGGAAAAATACTTTGTATTTATTAAAACTAAGGGGTCTCATGTTTTTGAGAAAATATTAAATTTATGTAAATATTAATAGGCTTTTGAGTGATTAAATTATATTTTAATATGAGAGAATTTGGTCAGTTGAGGATGTAAAGGGATGAGAGATTTTTCTAAATATTAATTTAGAGATTAGTTTCATTAATTTTGGGTGAGAGAGGATCCTTAGGGATTCAAGAGTGATTTTAGGATTTTGTTGAAGTATTTGAGGACTTTGTTGAGTGATTAAAGGGATTTGAACCCAAATTGGTTCAATTAAATTTATATAGATTAATGAGCTTCAAAGGAAAAAATATAGATCAGGTAGATTAGAATAGGTTTTGTGTGGAGCCTAAGCTCAGAGTGTGGGTGAACTGTATCTGTTGACAGGGGTCATTTTTACTGTGTAATTGGGCCAAAGGCTGAGAGTTGTTCTGTTGTTTATTATGATTTTAATAAATATTGAAAGCGTTATTGTACAACGAATTGTGAAGTTTGGACATTGTTCTTTTCTGCGAAACTGTTTGAAATGATGGTAGTCTGTATGTTCTTATGAAAATTATATGAATATTGTGTTTTATTCAGTCTCGGCACTGTCACATTTTGTGAGGGTGGAAAAGCCATTAATATAGAAATTGTGAGTGAGTGAATTCTTATTGGAACAGGGTGATAGCACACAGTGATACGAAGATCATCAACGTGGAAATTGATTCAGAATCTTGATCAAAGGAAAATAAACGGTGTTTACTATATTGATTCTGTGTAATTGTCATCGGAGCGGGAGAAATTTCATATCCCATCATATTGCAATAAAACCGGAGGCGAAGATTATAATCAATTTTGAAATGGAATTGGTTCCAGAATTGTGGCATCAGCGATGTGAACTATGCGAAATTTGCATGACATATCATTCCGGCAAGTGGTGATCCCAAATAGAATTTGCATCGGCATTATGGTAAGAAATCGATATTTGAAGAGTTTGCCAAGAGCGATTTAAACCCACCGATTTATAATACAGTTGTGCAAATAAAACAGGGGAGAGTTGCTTTGAAATGAACCATTTGAAATGACTATCCATAGTGTTATGCTTTGAAATGAACCATTTGGAAAGATCAATGGTGAACACCATGTCAGCGCAGATGAAAGGGAGCGCATGTAAAGTTTATGTGAGAGTGCATTGGAGCGTATCAACGTCAGATTATTGTGGGTGATCCTGGTTCAAATTGCATGGAATCTGATAAAACGCTATAATTATATGTTATATAATTGTTTGACCGTCGATCGTGACAAATGCAGTTAAATCGGATTGGAATATCGGTCAATCAATATAATCATGGCATGTATTAATTGGCTGATTGTGAATATGTTGTATTGGGATTAAATCCAACTGCAAATGGTTGGTAAATATTTTTTAATGGTGGTCCAAATGTAACAGAGGTATGCCTCGAACTATGTTTTGAAAAGCGTTTTAACGTTGTTTTGATAGTTAATTGAATATCTCAATCTAAGCTTCTTAAAAAGTAAGAGAACAGGAGTTTCGATTCCGATTATTGATTGCGTAATCCACGTTGGAGATGTCTTCATTTTGTATGAAGAATGGTGCGGTCAAACTGATAGCGTGGGGAGTTAAGTTCATGAGAACGCAAACATTGCAAGAGTTCAACTGATTAAAGTTGAGTTTTTAATCTATGGGAGTATTCTTTTATTTAAAAAGGAAAAGGTGCGAGAAGTTCAGTATGTAGGTTGAGTTTAAAGTTAGGTATGTATACATAGAGTACATGCAGTATGAAAGTTGCGTGGGAACATATAATAAAAGACAGGGGCGCACATCATATTAGAACTTCTAAGTTGAACCAGTGGCATAAGTCTGGTTTGCAGTGCTAAAATGGAGAGAGAACATAATTGGGTTCGTGTGATATAAATGTCAAGATGCCCGCGTGAGGTGCAGATTGAAGTTGGAGAGTTGAATGGAGAAAAGCGTTCAATTATTATGTTGATTCTAAACTGGATTGAATTCCCAATGATGCATATGAAGCGCTGTTGAATTCGTTCCGGGGAAGGCTAATGCGATGAAAGAAATTCAGGTATTGAAGAGTTGATTTCGCAAAAGCTGAGATATATTTTGATTTTGGGTTTTGCAGGGTTTGCCCTGCGTCAAAAAGCAACTGTACAATTTCATTAACTGGAATAGAAAAGCTATAAATGTAACAGGACAAAATCATGGAGGGGTTCAATTCAAGACCACTCGCACTCAAATAAAAAGTAACAATAAAGAAATCAAAATTTCTGTCCATCTGTATGCCTATTATAATTTATCATGTTTTTGATTGATAACTGTTTGAGCATATAGCCAACTAACTACAGATTCTGAAAGATAGTTTTTTTCTTTATGTTCCCTGAGAGGAATAGCCAATTCACTTAACGAGATCAAAGAGCAGAAACAACATGAGGGTTTGTAGTCCTTTCGAAACAGTTAATGGAGACAAAACCAGGAGCAGCACAACCAGAATTTCCTACAGGCCAAACAACCAAGTCTGAACGAAAGCTTCCACAATTCTATTTCGAAGACAGTCATATACAATTTTCAGCACATTTACAGAATTCGAGAAGGGCGACATGTTATATTTCATTTAAAAACTGAAGATACATAACAATAGTTCTGATGATGAATCCGGAGAAAAAAAACCACGGACGAACTCAGGTAAAACAAATTTAATATCATTACATCGATCTGAACCTTTTTCCTTTCCAGAATTGCAAAGGCCGACGTAATAGAATTATAGAACTAGACTGTATACACAAAACCATGAACGTTCAAACCCTGGGTTATAAACCCTAGGAGAGGGTTTCAACTACAATATTCATATACAACAGAAAATGCATAGACCCAAGAACAGTGAAACCCTAGGTGAGGGTTTGGAAAAGTAGTGCAGTTACAAACCGAAGATAGCGACCAAGACCCGGTGGGAACCAGAGTTCCGGAATAACAAAGCAGTGCTCATAGAGGACTATTCAACAAGTGCGTTGGACAAACCCATCTAATCTGAAGACAGAGTTAAAATACCAAGACGAAGAACTAATAGGAATTGAGAAGAGGCAGAGCCTACCGAATAAAATCAAGATGTATATAGCCAAACCCTCCTACTGCAACTCTTAATACCTACACAACCAAAGTTACCCAGTGTTAGCCGATACATCGTGACGGGAACGGAAATATAGAACTGGAAAGAAAAAGACTGAATTGTCAAGATTGCAAACCGTTACCTGAGAGTTTGCAGTGACACCACAGACAGGTGTTCCAGCAACAGTGTTGGGTCTCTATAATACTAGTGATTATCCCATTACTATTGTAGTTATACCCCTTATTAATATTGTTGTGCCCCTATTGCCCCCATATTTTTATTACTGTGCTCCATAGAATCTCTCTATTATTATTTTTGTGGCTTTATATTATTATTGTTAGGTCGGTTAGATTATATTGTGATTCCTTAGACTCCTATATATAGAAATGAGGTTTTGTCATTTGAATCATCCAAGAATTGTTCATTTATGTAATTTAAAGAAGGTTGCCCCCTCAAAGAGGTTGAAATCTAAGGCGTTGATCTATCTTTTCTATCTTTTCTTGAGCTGGTTCCATAACATTTGGTATCAGAGCTTTGGATTCTAGGTTTTCGCTGCTCCAAACAGGTCATCATGACATTTTCGCTATAACTTTTTTTCTGTGATGTTTCAGAAGTCACAAAAAAACCCATTTGAAAAGAAATCGCTCGAAATCTTAGGTCCGAATTTTATAGCTTTTTGCGCTATATTTGCGGAGATATGATCTAAGTTGGTCTTTTTGCAGACTCCTGAATTACATTCCAAACAGGTGACCTGGGGAAAATCGTCATAACTTTCTCTCTGGGGATCGGATTGAAATTGCGTAAGAAGGTACAGAAAGAGGATGGACTGTAGTTTCTTGTATGGAGTTTTCAGATCCAAAAGTCGAAACAGTGACTCGTGGAACGTCGTACAAGTTCGCTCTACTGAACTAGTCTATAATCAAGCCACTGTGGGAGATTTCGCATAACTCTTCCTTGGAGAATCCAATTTGGGTTAGACTTGTGGCATTGGAAAGAGGACACAGAGGGCTACTACAGGTCACAAATTCAGAACTAGATGATCAGAAATTACAGAGATACATCAGAGGCAATATCGAGCTCCTACATAGTGAAAAAAGGTGTATAGATTTTCTTAAATTTTTGCTTAAGCTTGGTTTGAAAACTTATTTTGAAGGAATTAAAAGGGAATAGTAGAGAATTATTATCGGTAACTGATGCTCCGAGGAAAGAAAATGCAAACACCTAGTAAGGAACCTGAAAGCTCTAGCATGACTCATGAAGAAGAGGAAGAAATGCAACATGATATATCAAAATTACAAGACCAAGTGCAACAACTGCCCCTTACACAAAAAGTAACAGAATCTAAAATGGATAGTTTAAAGAAATATGTAGAAGCTAAGATGGATGGTTTAAAGAAAGGCGTAGAAGCTAATATGGACTGTTTAAAGAAAGGCGTAGAAGCTAAGATGATTGACGTGGAAGCTAAGATGGATGATTTGAAGATAGATTTGAAGACAGACATGGACGAATTGAAGATAAATATGAATAAGTTGCTACAAGAAATGGGAACTAAGGGTGAAAGGGTACTAAAGGAAAATCATGATGAGAATAAAAGAAATGTTAATCATGATTCCATAGACGCTAATGTTGGATCGAAGACTCACCATATTCCAAAAATCGATATGAGGAAGTCTGATGGCAAGGATCCTGCCACATGGATATTATAGATGGAGCAATTCTTCGATCTCAATAATGTGAAAAACACACAAAAGGTACGTATGGCAACTTTATATTTGGAACCAAATCAGTTTGTATGGTATCAATGGCTTTGCTCTCGTAAACAATTTTATCACTTGGGCAATTTTTACGGAAGAATTGATAGCACATTATGAGGATACAAAAAGCAACACTTTTTTTAGCCAATTGATAAGTCTCAAACAAAAGGGTTCAATAATGGAGCACATTGAGGAGTTCCAAAAATTGAAACATAAGGGTAAAAGATATTCCAGAGGATCATAGGATTGATGTGTTCATAGGGTCTTTAAAGGATAATATCCAACATGATGTTCGCCTTTGGGAACCTGATTCATTAGAGAAGGCATTCAGGTTAGCAAGAAAAATGGAAAGAAAAATTATGGTAACCAGGAAGCATACCACTCACAACTATAAAGATGGAAGTGTTGTTGCCCCTAGTCTTCCACAACCTATAAGGTTGACACCACAACAATTGGAAGAAAAAAGAGCAAAAGGGCTTTGTTACAGTTGTGATAGCAAATACACTAAAGGTCATAAGTGTGTTGAGAAGAAATTAATCTACATAGATTGTGAAGAGGAAGAAGAAAAGGAGCAAGAAAGGTCAAAATAAGAGGATATACTCCAGGAAAAAAGCCTATATGAAGAACAAATGAATCGGACCATATCTTGTAATGCATTGGTGGGAATTACCACTCCTCAAACCATCAAGATAGAAGGACAAATCAAGAAGAAAAAGGTAATAGTGTTGATTGATTCAGGAAGTACTCACAATTTTATTCATTGTAAGGTAGCAAAAGAATTGAATTGCTTCTTATATTCAGCACCAGAGTGTCAAGTGATGGTTGCAAATGGAGGAACAATAAATTGCTTTGGAAAGTGCCATAATATCAAGCTATCCACTGGAGAATATGTATTGACTAGCCCAATGCTTTCCATTCCAATGGGAGGTGCTGATGTTGTATTAGGAGTCCAATGGCTACAATCATTGGGTACAATAGCTTTTAATTTTCAAGAACTTTTCATGAAATTTTCTATGGAAGGAAAGGAAGTTGTATTAAGGGGTATTGCAGGGAAACCGGGAAAGATAATTGCTCTAATGGTATGACAAAGCTTCTAAAAAAGGAACGAAAATGTGTAATTGCACAATTATGTTCACTAGATGTTTCCACATTGGAATCATCTATTTCTACAGATCTCCAAATAGTCTTGGACAATCATTCCAAGGTATTTGAGACTTCCAAAGGTCTCCCACCTATGCGTGATCATGATCATGCTAATCATCTGATTCCAGGAAGTGTTCCTCCAAACATCAGGCCGTACAGATATCCCTATGTCCAAAAGAGTGAAATTGAACGTATGGTTCCAGAAATGCTAGAGGCTGGTATAATTCAACCGAGTCAAAGTTCTTTCTCTGCTCCAGTAGTATTGGTGCACAAGAAGGATGGATCATGGCGCATGTGTCCGGATTATAGGGAGCTCAACAAGCTCACTATTAAAGATAAGTTTGCCATTCCTGTCATTGATGAATTATTGGATGATTGCATGGATCAATTTACTTCACCAAGTTGGATCTTCGTTCAGGATATCATCAAATCAGAATGAAGACTGAAGACATTTCGAAAACAACATTTAGAACTCATGAGGGTCATTATGAATTTTTGGTCATGCCTTTTGGCCTTACCAATGCACCCTCAACATTTCAAGTTTTGATGAATTCAATTTTCAAACCATTCCTTAGAAAATTTGTGTTAGTATTTTTTGATGATATACTAATCTACAGCAAGTCTTGGAAGGATCATGTTGAACATGTTGACAGGGTGCTACAACTATTGGAGGAGAAACTATTATATGCAAAAAGATCCAAATGTTTCTTTGGAGTACAAGAGGTGGAATATCTAGGTCATATTGTATCTCATGAAGGAGTTAAGGTAGACCCTAGCAAAATTAAAGCCATTAAGGAATGGAAAATCCCCACATCCATAAAGCATCTGCGAGGATTTCTTGGGTTGACAGGGTATTATCGCAAGTTTGTTAAGAATTATGGGAGAATAGCAGCACCTCTAACAACATTATTGAAGAAAGATGCATTTTCATGGACTCCAGAAGCAACAAAGGCCTTCGAACATCTTAAAGAGGCAATGTGCCAAGCACCTGTCTTAGCTACACCGGACTTCACAAAAACCTTTATTGTGGAATGTGATGCTTCAGGAAATGGAATTGGTGTTGTTTTAATGCAAGATGAAAGACCCATTGCTTTTGAAAGTCGTTCAATCAAGGGAAAGTTTTACAGAAAGCTATTTATGAGAAGGAAATGTTGGCAATACTCCATGCACTTAAGAAATGGCGACCCTACTAATGGGAAGACACTTCAAGGTAAAAACGGATCATGATAGCCTTAAATACTTTTTAGAACAAAGATTATCCTCTGAAGAGCAACAAAAGTGGGTCACAAAGATGTTGGGTTATGACTTTGAAATCATCTACAAAAAAGGGACGCAAAATGTGGTGGCAGATGCACTCTCAAGAAAGGATGAGGATGTGGAAGCATTGTTGTGCGCCATTTCTATTATCCAACCAGATCGGATAAACGAAGCATGGGAGGAATGGAAGAATGACAAAGAAGTGTGGGCACTTATTCGAAAATTACAACAAGATTCTAGTACGTTTGATACATTTAGCTGGCAAAATGATTCGTTATGGTACAAAGATAACTTATACCTCTGTAAGAATTCCCAACTAAAACAAAATATTCTTATGGAATTGCACACTTCTCCCTTAGGAGGGCACTCAGGATTTTTAAAAACTTACCACAGGGTTAACAAGGAATTTTTTTGGGATGGCCTTAAATCAGATATTCAAAAGTTTGTGGCGGAATGTTTGGTTTGCCAACAAAATAAAGTTGAACAATTAAGACACCGGGTCTATTACAACCTTTATCCATTCCAAGCCAACGTTGGGAGGAGGTTTCAATGGATTTTATCACAGGTTTACCCAAGTCTGAGGGAAAGAGTGTCATCATGGTGTTAGTTGACAGACTTACCAAGTATGCACACTTTTGTGCATTATCACATCCATTTAAAGCTAGTACAGTTTATACTGCATTTATGGAAGCAATTCAAAAGCTACATGGAAATCCAAAGATTATTGTAAGTGACAGAGATCCCATTTTCACTGGAAATTTTTGGACAGAATTATTTTCTTGTCTTGGTACTCAGTTAGCTCATAGCTCATCTTATCATCCTCAATCTGATGGGCAAACTGAGATAGTAAACAAATGTTTGGAAGGATATCTTCGTTGCTTTGTATCTGATAAACAGACACAATGGGTCAAATGGTTGCCTCTAGCTGAATGGTGGTATAACATTTCCTTCCATACAGCAACAAAAATGACCCCATTTATGGCACTTTATGGGTATCAGCCACCATCCATCACATCATATTTAAGAGAAAATTCTAAGGTTCAAGCAGTGGAACATCACATCGAACATCAACACAAGTCCTCCAACTCTTAAAGGATAACCTCGTGTTGGCACAGAATAGAATGAAACAACAGGCAGATCAACATCGCAGCGAAAGAAGTTTTGATGTAGGTGGTTGGGTATTCCTACGGCTACAACCATATAAGCAGATGTCCCTCAAGCAAGTTAAGAAGGACAATAAATTATCACCAAAGTATTACGGTCCGTACAAGGTGTTGCAAAAGATTGGTACTATGGCATACAAATTGGAGCTTCCTGCAGCTTCTCGATTGCACCCAGTTTTCCATGTTTCATGTTTAAGAAGTTTATAGGTGACAAGCTCCCAGTTCAAACAATATTGCCAGAACTTGACGAGGAAGGAAAAATTATATTGGAACTGGAAGCAGTCACAGAAACAAGAACTCGACAGCTACGAAATCGATCAATTTCAGAGTATCTTATCAAGTGGGAGAACTTATCAACTGAAGATTCCACATGGGAGGATGAGAATTTTATACAGAAGCATCCAGAACTACTCAAGCATTGAGGACAACACTTTTTTTGAAGAAGAGGGCATGTTAGGTCCCTATAATACTAGTGATTACCCCATTACTATTGTAGTTGTATCCCTTATTAATATTGTTGTGCCCCTATTGTCCCCATATTGTTATTACTGTGCCCCATCGAATCCCTCTATTGTTTTTTTTGTGGCTTTATATTATTATTGTTAGGTCGGATGGGTTATATTGTGACTCCTTAGACTCCTATATATAGAAAGTTTTTGTCATTTGAATCATCCAAGAATTGTTCATTTATGTAATGTAAAGGAGGTTGCCCCCTCGAAGAGGCTGAATTCTAAGGCATTGATCTATCTTTTCTATATTTTTCTTGAGCTAGTTTCATAACATGAAGAGACCACACCGAGGTTGAATATAAGACCTCTTACCAAGTAGCAAGTCGCAACACCACTACACCACAACTCATGTCTTAACCTTATACACGTTTGCGTTCTATTTAACATTGGCACATTTTATTGTTTGGGGTTGGGTCAGGGCTAAGCCCTAGCCTTGCTCACCACACCAACAAGAACCAAGTGGTGGGACCAAGGACCAGGGCTTAGGCCTAGCCCCAAGTCACAACCCAACATGCATACAACCACAAGACCATGATGGAGACTTACAGAGGGGGCTAACCACTATAATCATGGAGAGGGGGGCCAACCCTTGGCTACATGGGCCACAACGTGACTGAGACCTTCATTATTTGGCGTGCACACAGAACTAGCACTCAACTTTGGGTTCTATGGCACTCAATGCTCCAAGGTGCCAAGTTCGTTGGGGGTCGATTGACGGGGGTGGGCAGTTAGCCCCAACCCTTAGGAACTTTCCTCCATACGACTGAAATTTTTGCAAATTTGGGGGTTAGAGGGAATTTAAACCATACAACAATTTGCACCATCATGCGTGATTGTAGGCCAAAATTGTAAGTTGGTTCTGGATTTGGGGTGTTCAAGCCATGTTTGGGTCAAATTGTAGGATGGTTAGCTATTAAAACTTGAAAAAACTTGGGAGAAGCATAAGTTTCTTAGTTTTTGGCCAAATGAGTTGAAAAAAGAGCCCAAATGGGGCTTTTTGATAGGTCTGAAGCTATTAGAGACATAATTATATTTACATTGTGAGCACTGTAAATCCATGTAAACACAAATTTGAGCACTTAATGAAAGAGGCCCAACATTGGAAGCTTGGCCAGGGGATGTAGCCCAAGAGAGGGGTGAACTCCTTTATCATTTTTGTTGTTATGTGTTTATGATATGGTCTATTGCCTCTATTTTATGTTGTTAATTAATTTTAAAAACCATAATTTTATGTGTTTTGAAAAGTGATCCATTGCCTACAATACATAAAACATTTACTTGCAATTTTACCATCACTTTAAAGTTTCCATTACAGATCAACCTTAGTATGGAAGAGATGATGTAATGTATGTTAGGCAGTTTTTATTTTTATGTAAACATTTTGACTTGGTCAAATTACATAAACATAAAAAAAATTAATAAAATAAAATTGAGGTAAAATATTCCAAGTTTTGATATATATATATATATATATAAACTAGCCTAGATCCATCTTAACTCTGGATTTACCAAGTATCTAGAGGGACCAAATCTCTTTTCACTCAAAATAAAGTTTGCATCTCAAGAAATTCGATCCTCTTTAGCAATTGGTACATCTTGAGTTAAGGTGGATCTAGGCAACAATACAAAAACTTATATTCCGAATTTCAATTATTATAATGTGTTTGAGATCCAAACTCTCGACCTTTATGACACTATGTTTTTTAATGTACAAAGAAAATGCTATATAATGCATGTTTTCAATTACAATTACATATAGATTCATTCCATTGATTTAACATTTTAAAATATTATTTTAAGAACATTTTTACAACATAAAGCCTTTCATATTTATGCACCATGTGGTTGAAATATTAAAATGAGTTAATGCATAGAGAAAGAAAAAGCCCGCTAACTCTACCACCAATTATGATTTATTTATAAAAATTATTATTACTAATAAATTTAGAATGAGATAAAGCTTAAGTGGTATTTACTACAGTAAAAGGTGAAGTATAGTTGATGAGCTACAAGTATTATTTTGATAAAAAAAATTAGGAAGAATGCATCAATTTAAATCCAATCCAATGAGGGAGGAGATGAAGGTGGAGAAATGGCAGAGCAACGCTTGAACACACTTTGTTCACAGTTATGTCTTGTTCAAGTACACTAAAAAATAATGATATTGGCAAGGGTTTCTATGTCAAAGCTTCGATGTCATGCTCCTCCTTGTAACTGAAGTTGTTGCATCCATTTCTAGGGTTTTCTCATCATTTGTTTTATAAGGTGAAAATGGAAAAGAATTATTTGGATGTGAAGTAGGGGTATAGACCGACCTCACGGGTCCACTTGCTTTGTGAGGTGACAAAAGGGGGAAATTGAGGACATTGGAAAAGAAGGGTTTTCGGAGTGGGTGAGACCCCCTATTTCAAACTCTGAAGTTTTGTTGTTAATGAGTTTTAATGGCCATCAATTGGAGAATTGTATGGGGGAATCTTTACTTATGAGGAGAGAGTTTACATGATGTTTTATGCATTTGGAAAGTCAACTATGGAGGTGAATGTGACCATAAAGTTGATTTTAGCTAATTGATGGTGCAATCAGAGGTTGTGATTCCTTATGACTATTATTTAGATAACGTGTATCCAATATTAATTCACATCACACAATCTTCTGACATGTTTGAGCACTATGTAAATCATTTTAGAATCAATTCCTCTTTTGATGCACGACCTAGTATTGATGTCGATGTTGGGAAAACTAACAAATTTGTGCCAATATGGATGGGTCTACGCATAACTCAGTCTCTTTGTTCCCATAATCTGGGGCAAGAGAGGATGGAATTACGCAAGAAAGACTAGGTAGATCTCTAACTTAGAAAAAATAAAGATAAACATAAATAATTAGAGCTATAGAGTTTCCTATTTTCTCCATGAACTCGTCTTCACATACTTGAAGTGTTAGTTGTGATAGTATTTCCAAAACTACAGGAAATGGGGAGACTTTATTCGTAGCTGGGTTGAATTTTGGGATGCTGGATGACAGAAATCTTGCGCAAAATAGGGATGAGGATACAATCACACTAGTTGGGTTGATCTCTAAGACCAAAGAACTTGGAAAGAGGCCTTCTCTACTCTAGAACTGGACCTATTTTTCAAATTCTTTTCCCATCTTTTATGTTTTCAAAATGGAACACAAAAAGAAAACCTTTCCACACAATATTAAAAAGATGTCTTCGGATGAGCTGGAAAAGATATGATCTATAAGGGCATTGACATTTGGCTAGAGTCCTTTGAAATAAAATATTGAAGCATCTTCATTCAAGGATTTGATGTTAGGCCAAGCCTGGTTAGATGAGATTTTCAGAGCCAAGATTGAATATGTATTCTCTACATAAGATAGATTAGAAAATGTAGTACTATTAATAATTAATGTCCAATGAATGATCAAATACGTAGGTCAATGGGACTGAAAAGCACATCCAGTGCTAGTAAATAGTGGGAGTGCAATAACAACTCCTAAAGTGATTTAAAAAAAGAAAAATAAAAATAAAGGTAGTTATCTAAAATAAAATGTAAAGATTACATGAAAATGAAGAATGCTAAAACCAAGTGAGGCTATGCTCAGTCCAACAGAGAAGATGTCAAGGCCTGTTGTAAATCTTCCTACTTGATGGTTGAGGGTCAGTGGAAGATTTCTCAACATCCTTGAAGGACCTCCCATTATAGGTGGCATTACCTAGATACAGGTCTTGGCTCCTCAATATAATCTTATCTACACCATGGCTCTTCTTGCTCCTTGTAGGGTTGTCATTAAATTTTTATCATCATTGTTATCATTTTATTACGGTTCAATAGATGTTGTTTTCTGAGTAATTTTTTTGAGTTTTTCATGCTTAGTGGAATTTTGAACTTCTTATCATGGTCGATATCTATAATTTCTACTTCATAGCTGGAAATGCAGTTTAGGTTTTTATTGTTACTTCCCATTGTTGCTTTGGTTTTCTTGTTTTAAACTAGGCATTAGAAATTCTTGACTTAGGTCAAACTCATTTGCGATTTAGTCATTCATACTTTACAATCTTGGAGGAGCATTTTAGATTATGATGGGAATTTACCATCACCTGAATCTTTTGTAAAAGGTAAATCATTGAATTCCCCAAGCAATTTTTTATATAACTTATTGTGATGTTGTATAAATTTTATGGGCAGGGATTATCCAGTATTCTTGTATTTAAACACATTTTTTTGGTTTTTCTAATAGGAACATAAACTTTTTGAAGGTATTTTGGTTGTGAATTTCTATTATGTTAATATTTGTAATATTTTCATGAACTATTTTCCTGCAGTGTTTGTCCTTTTAATGTGGTCATATTTCTTTCTTGGAGTAGCTTTCTTGATGTTTCCATGACCTTATGTTAAGGTAGTTCCAGCCCTTTCTTTTCAGTAATATTCCTGAGATTTTGTATTTTATAATAGTTAAGTTCGTCTTCAAGGCTACTTTCCTGTAATTTTCCAATGTTTTTTGGTAGACATAAATTGTGATATTGCTTTGCAAATGGATAATTTTATCAACATTTTTGGGTTTACAGATTTTTTAATGCATTAGATTTTAAACCTTTTGGAAGTAGATATGTTTATATTTTTGGGTCATTTTTGTCATATTACATTTTTTTTCATATAATTTGTTTCTCTGTTAATTAGATTATCATAATAATTTGATTAAGTGTGATTTGCTAGTGGTTTATCCTCCTCTGATTTCCTATAGATATATACAAATTGGTTTATCAAAAAGGTTACAACTATTGTTGTCAAGTCACAATGGTTATGATTCACCTTTATTTTTTAGATATCAAAGTTTGTGCTTATTTGAGCAGTTTGCTTACAATTTGCAGAAAATATGTATGGTAGCCATCTATCAGTGGGTCTTAAGCCTTCCCATTCTTCTAAGATTGATTATGTATCTTTGAAAAAAAATAAAGTTGTTGTGAGTATATGTCCACCTAAAACCAGCTCTATTAGTGGCATAGAGAAAAAAAACTCCTCTCATTTATATAAAGACAAATCCCTCATTCCCTAAGAAGGGTAAGAGAAAGGTAAATGATCGAAGATTGAGGTAACCATTCCTCGGAGTCAACCAAAACAGTTTTTTTTGGTGAATACTTTGCCAATAGTTAAAATACAAACGCACCCACTAAAGGGAGGGATAAGAGAGATTCAAATTCAAATCTTGGTGGATATCAAGACTCGAAAATAGTATAAAATATGGAGACTCCCAAACCCTCAAATGTTGAGACGAAATGTATCATGGTCGACCAAATCTTAGGTGTAAAGCATCATATGGTCAAGATCACTTCCAATGAAAGGAAACAAACCAACACTACAAGCACTGATGGTTCTACAAACCAGTGCAATAGGCATGATGGAAATGATTTGGCTCTGATTAAAATATATTTTTTTTGAGATCGAAAACTAGTAATCCATCTTGTTGGAGCCTATTCAAGTATATTTTTATACACTTTATTTTCATATTAAATATCCCTTCAGTTGGGACTCGGGAGATGTAAAAAAATACAACCAATACAAGTATCATTTTGAAACCTAGTCAACTGCTAGCCTTCAAAATGTTTTCCAATATCAGGCATTGCTTCTCAATTTATATATGATTTCTTTTCACTCAGGGGTGGTCATGGTCACTACTGTCAATTCTCATGATGTTGAATGTGTTTTATTTGCATTTTTTGAGATATATGATGACAAATTGGTTGACGTAGTTCTTAGTACAAAATATAGATATTGCAGTAGCAGGATTGTGTGGTATATTGAAACGTGGATGCATGATTTCACTGTACAATTTTAATTTATTTTAATTTCACTATAGTAAAAATGTCCATTGTCATCACATGGATTTTAATCACATTTTGCACAATACCTTTATTTTAATTTGCAGGGCTCTTTTTAGTCATGACTCATTTCCACTACAAGTTAACCCAGCATTTGTTTTGTGGTTCTTTCTTTTGGTTTACTAACATTCTTTGTCATGTTAGTAATATACCATATGCTCTTATCACCCAAAATTAAGTAGAGAATGGAAAAGGGGGGCTACAAATGTTATTCCACTAACCTCACCGTGCAACTTTCTAGTAACCCTCCATATACTGGCATATTTTAGATTTTCTATCCTCCTGGATGATGTCTAGAAAATATTTTTGACCATTCTCCATTATGTTTGTTTTGAATCTCCGTTGTCTCTTGTTCTATGTACAATACGATTATGATTCTGTTGAGATCGAAAGATCCATCATTGCATTATGTCTGATCATTATGCAGGAGTTGGCTTGCAAGTCTCACAAGAAAGAGGTTTCACATCATTTCTTCAATCGGTACTCAACATGTTTCATCCTTCACATCCTACTACATGTGTCCGTTATTAAAATAACTTGAAAGATCTTGCATGTTGCCTTGTTTTGAACGTTTATCTATTCACATTGTTTTTGGAGAACATCTTCTATTAAGTTTTTAGGCTCTTCTTTCCAAATAATATGAGGAAAACATTTTTGTTGTGATGACATGTTCATCCCTCATTGCTTCCTTAAGATAGTTTCCACCAATGGAGTCTGTACAATTCTTTAATAGCGATCGATATTGTATCTTGTATGTGAGTACATACCATGAATCTGATGGAAAACCTTTGAAAATAGAAATGCACTATCATTGTCGTAGTTATAATTTTGTGAGATGTGCCTTTACCTAATTTCTTTTCCAGTCTCTTGTCTTTGAAATCTCTAGTAATTGAAAACTTTTTTTTATTTTGTGCCAGAATTTAATAGGAAGCTCACAAGAAGGTATGTGATCCTTAGAAACAAGGCTTCATGGTTTAGAATGGACTATTGATCAAATGGCTCAGGATCTAGCTGTATGTATAGGAATCTGTCTAATTCTAGTATTGAAGGTGGTAGGGGTATGTGTTGTAAGTTCCCCGATAAAATTGTTTTAAGCTCCAGGTTTTGGAGGAAAAGTGATAGAAGATATGCATTTGTAAGAATTGCAACATCCCATATGTCATCCTTGAGTAGAGGAACAATAGATAACCCAAAAAATATAAGGAATAAAGGAATGCATGGTGGTTTTATAGTGAAACCCTAGGAAAAAATCAGAGGGGCTTCAAGGGAAGATAGTATCAAGTCTTTTTCAAAAAACTCTTAGAAGCCTTTATCAGAGAACATGAAAAGAGATCAAATAATGACTGGATCACTGTACACGAATAGATTTGGTGAGGATCCCTCTACAATGATTGTTTGGTAAGCCTCAAAGGATGAGGCTATTCTCTCCACTATATGGGTTGCAGGGAAGGATGGAAAAACGAAGTTGGAATTTGTATAAGAAAATTCAAGACCAAACACTTTGGACACTAGAACTCAATCTTCTAGTAGACCAAGACATGGTACTATTTTGTTGAGTGTCTGGAAACGTGTTGTAGAGTTTCTGCAGATAAGAGATGTAGACTTTGCATTTTTTGAAGTCCTCTGTATTGGGCATGATCTCTTATTGTTTAGGCTTATGAATTGGACTTCTCCTGTCCTAGAGCACTTGTCACAAGGGACCATTGTTGAAATGCTACAAAGTATCGTGAAGTTCTTGATGAAGCATAAATGCTTGGATACAATAATCCCTTGGATTCAGCAAGTCATTCATTTAATCAAACATATTTTTTGAATAGGACACATGTTGTTTTGTGCTCTTAAATGTAAACCTACTTATGCTTCTTATTTTGGACATTCAAGTTGTTGATTTGGAAGTAATGGTCCAAATTGTCTGGACCTACCTCCTAAAGAAAAAGGGGATATTTTATCAATCTTAAAAGAAGCCCCATCACTATATTTCATGGATTCTTCAAATAGACATACTATTTCTCAGATTTCATTGAAACTACCAACTATTTGGGTTGTGGATTTGTCAAGAAGCGGGTAATAAGTAGTTGCAAACTTTTTGTCGAGAATCAGGGAATGACTAAATGAAATATAAATTCTCACCACTACCCTTATCTAAAGGAAAGTTAAGTAAGTTATGAGTACCATGTTGTGTGGGGGATATTTCCAAGGCGTGTATATTTATTTTCCCTATAAATCTAGAAGACTATTCCATAAAAAATTGTATAACTCAATTAACAAAGTCATCAATTCTACGTGTTCTATCAGTGTTATTAGAAATGATCATATCACTTTGTTTTGTGTTTGTTGTTAGCTTTGGTAAATAGTTTAATAGATTAACATGCGTGTTTTCTTTTTTTATTTGCACTTTTAAAGGTAAACCCCAAATCTCACATTGCATATTGATTTTATTTTGAATTCCTTACTAAAGAATGCACTTTTATTGAGAGAGAATTAATGTGTTTTTAATCTACAAGGGTTGAGGGGAAATATTGTTTTATAGTATGGCTCCCATAATACTTAGATCTTCAGTGGAAGAATGAGTCAATCTGTCATGCTGTTTCATATATTTTAACTAGTGAATACTAACTTTAGAAATGTTGATCCAATCACTAGAAAATTGCAAACATTTGACTTAGCAACTACAATTCCTGAGGGTCACTTCTCACTGGCAGATGGATAAAATTAAGTCCTATAAAATTGGCATGAATTTTTTTAGCTGTTTGTGGCATTGCTTCAATTAATTGTAGTGAAAGGTTCAAACCCATGAAGCTAAAGGTATCTATCTACGTTACTAATTATGGGGAATTTTTGCTACAACAAATACATTTTTCAAAAACCACTTCTCACGGACAGATAAATTAAAGTAAGTTATATAAAAATAGATGATTAACCTTTGAATGCAATGATTTTGTAACTTTCATTTGTTTGACATGTACTAAATTTTATACGTGAAAATAAGTGGAAGTGAAGTTTGCTAAAGTGTCAATGACAACAACTAGCTTATGGGAAAGAAAAGCTTAGAGTTGTTGACATATTCCACTATATAAAGGAAAGAAAAATAAATCTAAGGCCCATGATCCAATATGTGGTACATAGAAGTTTTAGATTACTCATTTGGATTTGTCCCCATGGGTGGGTCTCCCAATCCAAATACCTAGCTAGATTGGATTTTGGTAAATATTTGAGGCTCTTTTTCCTTTTAAAAATGCTCCTAGAATGATGCCTTGGAATAACTGATCTCTATTTTTGCTCCCTTTCGGATGTAGTTATATGCATCAAAATTTAGTAGGAAATGTTGCTCCTTTTTTCCTATGTCCCTTCGGTTCTTTCCATCTTCCTGTCTCACATATTAATCAGTGTGAGTTGGTGCTTATTCAGGCCAAATTTTCATTTTCTGTCCATTGGATATTTAGTTTCAAGTAGTCTTGAATTTTTTTTTCTCCATGCAAATGAATTTATGCTTGTATTATTGTTGCCTCATCTTATGGTTGATTTTCCTCTTACCTTGACTGTAACATTCTTGTATGTGGATTTTCAGCTCCTATTTATATATCGGGAAACTTTTTGTCTTATATAGTAGTTATTGAATCACCTCTTACATTGTTGGTCTAATGTATTTTACTCATTTGAAGACTTCCTGGTGGATCTTGTTGGTCATCCTTTTGCTTCCTATAGCCTCCACAACTTGTCTGCATAGTATTATCTTCCTTGGTCATAATCATATTTCTCTGAGAGGTATTTGATATGGAGTCCTTAGTTATATTCTATGGAAAGTTGTCATCAAGTGTTTCTTTGGTATCTCAATCTAATTCCTCTAGTTTCTCCAGTTGTGCTTAGTTCCCATGCCTCACGCTCGTATAACATCACTGGTTGTATGTGTTCCTGGAGTGAGACAATTTCCTTCCATATACCCAGAGTCTATTGATTGTGCATACATCCCAAATTATATTCTTATTGAAGTCTAGCCGAAATTCATTTACAATCTTTCTTTTGTTCTCATTTGATTGTTATCCAAAATTTTTGAAAACCCCTATGGCGATTCGTTTGAGTATGGATGAAATGTGCTAGCTAAGGAATTCTTGTCCCCATTTCAAGTTCTTTGCTTAAGCCCATCAATGTGTTTTTCACTTGATGCTAGGCACTTGGTGATTGATGCATTTTGTGCATCTACTACTTCTGGAAGATTATTTCCTCTACACTGATTTCAATGGGCTTTTGCTCTCAATAAGACTCAAACACTTTTGGCATAGATCAATCATTATACCCTGTGAAGTCAATCCCATGTACTTGTTTCTTCACCTACAGCTCATTCCAAAATGATTTGGTCCATGGAGTTTTTCTTAGTTATCCTCGGCAACGCCTCTTGTCTAATTTTTACAGAATTGTTCTGAAGTTTTATTACTTTCTTATAGATATTCAAGAGAGATATTCAACTTTGTTAGTAATAGAAGTTTCTTAACGTAGATGAAAGGATATTTGAATCATCTTCCATTTGGGCTTTTCCTAAAATGTTTGTCCTCAGGCTTTGGTGTCTTTGTGGAACAAATTTATTCCCTTAGGAATTTGATGTTCATCTTATCTTCTTTGTTTCTTCCTGTCACTTAAGTTTTTACCATTGGAAAGTTTTAGTATATATAGAGCTACTAAGATCAAATGGCTTATTGTTTAGTACTTTTTACAGTTGTCATCTTGATAAAACTCATTTAAAGAGTTTTTTTTTTGTTCTACATCTTCTCAAGATTTCTATTTAGATTGGTCTATATATAGTTGTCGAAGAGACTTATCCGTGTTTTTTTCCTACTTTGATAAGTCTTGTTTTATTCCCATGTGTCTTCTAAACCAAATGGCAGTCTTTTAATTTTAAACTAGTATTGATGGAATCTATGAAACACGTAACTCTCACTTTCCTTTTCATTGGAGGCCAGAAGTTTGTTCGAAGGTTTTTGCTTATGACTGGTCTTGTTTTTTCTTTGTTAGACATAATTGACAATATATATTGAAATGGATAAGTCAAGGACAATCACTTATCAAGTGATTGAAATTCTGAAACATTTTTCCATGTTATCATTCAAATGTTCCTCACTAAGACCTCTCTCATTGTACTCACATTAAAGTACTCCTAATGATAGTGAAGTATTTTAACACCAATAGTGGGGATACAATGAGAATAATTGACTTGTTGCTTGAGTGTGTAGACTTTTCGTACATATCAGGGTAATTATAATGTGCAAATAATCTTTGACATCTATTTTCCAGTCTGTTATGTTTTGACTCCAAGAGAGAAATTAATGACTGAAAAGTGCAAGATGTAGAAAGAAAGGGTGTGTTCATTGAACCAGTACATGCAGTTGGTATAGTTTGTATAACAGATTTAAGAAAAAATGATTTTATTGTAGGAGATATTTGTATTCTCCTTGACACTTTTGTGTCTACATTATTCATTTGAATTCCCTATTTTACAAATGTTGGGGGAGTGAATCTAAGGGATTATATATAGAATGACTATGGCTATAATTTTCTCATTTAGGTTGGGTTGACACTATCTATCTCTTAGTAAAATCATATTGAACAATCAATCTTAGTTTATTCAGGGGGTCACAAAAATACATCATCATTTGGTTCTAATGTTTTACATGATATGAAAAGGAATCAATATGCTACTAGGAAGGATGAATCACATCCAAACCTTTCACCATAATTATCCCAAATGCTTGATGTCCGTGTAAATATAGCTCTTGTGGGTCTTGAAGAAATTGTTGCATCACTGGTGGGAATAGCCTGAAGAAATTGTTGCATCATTGGTGGGAATAGCCTCAAAATTTGCTAATAGTAAGGCTAATGGGAATAATATCCGTCCATTTACTTTTTTTTTAGGTTCAACTAACTGAAGAGAGAAGAGACAAAAATCTAAACAGGAAGTGAAATATCTGGAAGCAGTGCAGGTATATATATTTTTCTTAAAGTGGATGATGTGGGATTACAATTAGAAGTGTTGGACCAGATATTAAGGATATTTTCTAGTCATATTGAGAACTATAAATTGTGTCAATAATTGAGGATTTTATCTCTATTGATTTTAAACATGACATAGTTTCCTCAAATATTACAGGAAAATATTTTAAATATCTTAGAGTATGTTGTTATTGTTGTCAATTGTGTGTTGAAACAAGAGTTGCTTTCTCTTTGTTGCTTGTTGCAACAACCAATAACAACACCTTTAAAGCACAATATTGTTTCTTTTTTTGTAAAGCTTCTATGATTTGATCAACATTAAAAAAAGGTCCTCAGAGAGGTGAGGGTTTTAGATTTTCTTTTAGATGATATCAAGCAACACAAATGTATTTTTGGTATTGAGAAAAAAATCAAGAGTCCTAATCACACAGAAAGAACTATGAATTATTGTAGTTCGGGTAAGAATGAACATAATAATGAGGCAATTTTATATTCATGCATGATTGTAGGGCATGGGTTTGGAAAGCTCTCAATATTTGAAGATGAGGGTACAATTTTCGTTGCATGGGATTGTCTATTTTATTTAGTCAAAAAGGCTGAGGGAAATTAATCAACATTCCAAAAATCAAATGGAGTTATGCTCATCTTACCATTATTTATATCTACAACCCATCGATCAGGTGTTCTACGGTTGCTATTAGGCTTACTCTTGGAAGACACTAGCTAGGTTTGAGATTGTTCTTCAATGATTTTTAAATTTGATACTATGATAAATCCTTCCCCTGGAGAAATGAATGTCTGCAAATTATCCCTATATGAAGTAAGAAAGAATGTGCCAAAGTTATGTAATAGTTTATTTATTTATTTATTATTATTACTAGTTGTACATTAGATTCCCATTGACCTATTTTGGTCATTAGTGGGCTTCAATATAATTTTTTTATTTTTTATCTTCTTTATTAATTCTTGTAGAATTTTCATATTAACAAATAAGGAAATGCACTTTAGTAATCTCTAGCTAGATGACAATGTCTATGGTGGATAATGTGCTCATCTTGAAGAATTGAGTGCACTAATTAAAATTTTAAAAAGCAGCATGGTGACGGGAATTTGTGGAACTTAGTATAAACTACAAGGTGATGTTAAGTGTGATGTTGTGGGCACTATGGCAGATTCTAGGTGCTAAAATTTCACAACAGAGTTTTTGAGGAAGCCACAATATTCTCTCTCCTTCTTACAATTCTTTAGAGCTTTCAAAGTGAATGTGATACTATTGGAAATCAATCTTTGATGGTATTACCCATGAAGGTTTAGTGCATTACTACATGTTGTGACTGTTGGGGTTTCTAAAAATGCATATAGTTGATTGAAACTTCATGCAATCATTTCATCCTAGGCATTTTATGAACTTCTGTGTGAGTCGGGTTTAACTTTCCCATATTATGAAAAATGTGTGGTGCAACTTATGTTGGATCTTTCTTTGGAGTTCAAACTTCATGGAGCATAACTAAAAAGAATTCATTTTCTTAATGCATTGAAACCAAAGGCACTGATGACACTGAAAAAGTTGTTTTTATTTTTCATTCTTCATTAGATTCTAGCATCATATTATCATTTGACGATGAGCGAGTGTTGAATGTTGGTGCTATTGGAGTGTTGATTTGTTCCTTGCTAGAATTTTCCCCAAAGTTGCAATTGGAAGTATTAAGTATTGTAGAAAAGTTTGCATGTCTTGGTCCTTATAATCAAGATAGTCTTACATCTATCGGTGGGTTATGATCTTCCATATTGTAGATAGTACTATATAGTTTCTTAACACTCTATTCTTATTTATGATCTACATTATAGGTTGTGTGGAGCTTCTTTTGGAAACTATACATCCATTTCCTAACTGCTCTCCTCCATTACTCCTACATTTGCTGAGGATTGTGGAAGTTCTTTGGGCTTACAGGTATACATTTTTATGTTTACTATACTTTAATCTAGTTAAAGATCATTGAGAAAAAAACTGTATTTTAGTATTTGTTCTCTTTCTAGATAAAAATAGACAGCCTGAGTTCACTTTATTGGTAGTAGATTATCCCTGACATATCTTCACTCTCTTTCAAAATACATTCTGCAAACTAAGCATAGAGTTTTAGGCTAGAGATGAATTGAAGGAATGGAAAGGATGATTCTTACAAAGGGAGTTACCTTTGGAGATCTTTCATTGACACCTTTTGTTGAAATGAACATGAATAAATCTAGATATTCTTGCTTGCAAATTTCTCTAGGGGAACAAAGTTTCCCACATGTTGTAGGATGTTCCTTTGTTTGCTAGTTTGAATATCAAAAACTTATGAAGAGACAAGAGGCTGATCAGGAATCTACCACAACAATGATTTCCTTGTAAATAACGGGAAATGCATTTCCCATCCAACAATCTAGAAGACCCATTCTTCGTGTCTTTTTGGTTGGTGTCATGGGTTAAATGGATACGTTGTGTGCAAAACTCTTGCATGTTGATGGAGTCTTGACTCTTGCTACAAGTAATTATTTCTTCCTGTCTTTTTCAGACATGCTATGGAATCATCTTGCAACTGTAATATTTTCAATTCT
This sequence comes from Pinus taeda, assembly GCA_000404065.3. Classification (NCBI taxonomy): domain Eukaryota; kingdom Viridiplantae; phylum Streptophyta; class Pinopsida; order Pinales; family Pinaceae; genus Pinus; species Pinus taeda. The sequence goes on along the minus strand of APFE031316552.1, from coordinate 4,998 downwards.
TTTTAGGTCTATTATTGTATCCACTACTTCTGCTACATTATACATTTGTAGTAATATTGGCTCTATTTTTTCTGTAGTACTCATAATATCTTGCAATTCATATTTTCTATGGCACATGAAACATTCTCTTTGATATAATAATGCAAGAGTTTGTTTGTTAGGGCAAGAAATAAATAGTTGCATGGATACATTTCATGAAAAATGATGGAATTGCCACTTTTAACGGCAACATGTTTACCAACTAATCGAATATCACTTTATGGACATCGAGAATGAAAAGAAGAAAACTGTATATTAAGACTAGTGGGTTGATCGTAAGAGAGTATTAGTTCTGTCACGCGGAATGAGTCAATCTTGCGGACAAGATAGACCTTCCTAGAATCTAAAGAAGACCTAATGACAAGCAAACCAAAACCAACCAGACACTATCTTTCTCTAAATATGCTTTTATAAATAATGGCAAACAAGTGTGTTTAGGGCCTACCTTATGTCCAACGCAAGTTTTGGGATGTCCTCGCTCCTTTGATCCAAATGAGCTCCTTTGTCGCGAACCTGCAAACACAAACAAGGCAAACAAATTAAATAGCACCTGAAAAGCCAATATCATAAAACATATTTAACATGAAAGTGAAGGATTCCATGAAACAAATAACATGAGATACTTGTTGAGAAAAATGAGTCTGATTGTATTAATTCAAAAGAAGAAGAACTTTACAACCTTTGCCTTGACGCTGTACAAGCTCCTCCTAGGGTCCAACAAGAAGTCTCCTCTACTTTGACAAGTTTCACTCACTCCCCAATGAAGCTAAAAAGGTATGTGATCTCTCCCTTAAGCTCAACTAGGAAGTCTTGATTTCACCAGCATTTACCCTAAAAAATGTTCAGCTTCTAACCTCTCTAGCAACTAACCCAATGCCTCAATTTATAGTGCAATGGAGGGAAGTTACTAGGTCCTCCTTCAAAGGGATAGAATCCTCCTTCAAAGGGATAGCTCCTCCTAACAAGGGATTAGCTCCTTCTCTTTTGGAATGCATGAACCATCTTGGAGCGAACAATCCACATCAAAATTCCTTCTAGAATCATCTAGAATTAACCCAAAGTGAGTTTTTTAAGATAAAAATTGCTCCTTTTGACTTTCACAGGGGTATGCACCCTGCCCTTTACAGACAGAGTGTATAAATACGCAGGTAATATGAACAAAGGGTGCGGGCCCGCAGGCAAAAGTGAGAGAAAGTGCGGAACCAGAGTTACATTGTTTTTTGATGTCTTTCTCTCATTTCCAAAGCTTATTTTGAAGAGCTGAGGTCTGAGACTTGCTTAGGAGGGCAGTACAAGTGATGATAGACCCATAATGACTACAAATAATCAAGGTGACGATATTTTTGTGTAACAGATTGCCCCCTAAAGTGCGAAGCCTGTAGTAGATGAGGATTTCATTTATCATTTAGGAAGAGTGAAGCACTTTATCATTTCGAGGATCATCTCACGGAGAGCCCGGTTGGAACCTGTAAAAATATTCAATGCAAAATATATATATGAGATCATATCATTGCTGAGGTAGGCATTCCCATACTCAGATAAAAACTCACTAAAAAACACTAACTACTGCTCTGATATAGGAATGATCTTGTAACACATCATAAGTATAGACACATGTGGACACAGTATGGACGCAGCCATCTGTTTATGGATAGTCCATAGTATAATGAATACAAAATTCCTCACAACCTGGATGGTGGAAACTAGATCCAGGGTCTTCATTTCTACTTCCCGAAACAGTACGATTCTATCCATGCGAATGAATGTGTCGAAGTCGAACATGGTAGAAACCGATTGATTACCAATGAATGACGTAAACTGTTAACAAGTGTGAGAGAAACCACCAATAATGAAAATGGATCTCAAAGTACTTAGTACAATCCATGAGATGTGATAAGATGTGTTGATGTCGAACATGTCACGGAATCCTTTGATCGAAAGTCAATGATGCAAACTGTCGTCAAAGGCGAGAAACCTACCATTGAGGCATGCAGATCTCAAGGTACTGATGATTTCTAGATCATCTTTCTAGATAATGAGTTGAAGTCGATAGAAAGTGATCCGTCGTAGGCAAGCCCACAACACTAAATCATGGATCAAGTTGAAGAAATTTAGTTGCAAGGACTGACTCAGGGATGGTCAAGATGGATGACAGACATTTTGCAGATGAATGGCTTATTTGCACTGACCTCTTGAACACATAACGACACGACAGATGGTTCGATGACAATTGACCCAAAGTTAATACCTAGAAACCGGCTGAAGACTTTCAATGTGGTTTGATCAACTGTTAGGTAAAGGATTTCCCAACCCAGGTGAACGAAAGTGTCGTGTTCAAGAGTGGTTACAAAGTATAACAAACAGATTCATTTTTCTCTCTTTTTCCTGTTTGTAATTGAACAGGTCCTTTACTGTCGAATTTTTAACGAGTCCAGTATAGGAGAAACTCGACGTTTTTCATTTTTAGAGAGTCTGAAAAAACTTAAGAAGACTCTAGGGTTGACTTTTTTGTAAATTTGTGTCTCCCAAGCCCGAAAAAGTATAAAGTAATACTTGAGAGAACCGCTTGATCTTTTACGACCAAGGAGTACTTTTCGTCATTAGTGTCTTTGATCCGAAAAAGTAAAAAAGCGATCAAGGACATGTCGTTTTATAACCAATATCGAATTTGAAACGACAAAAATTTGGCAATCTTTTTATGTTTTTACGGTCGGAAAAGAGTTGTAAATGGACCGTCTTTTAATTCCGTTTTAACGAGCTTAAAAGAAAAACTTGGCAATCTTTTCATGTTTTAGGAGTCAAAAAAGAGCTTAAAAGTGACTCTAGCTGAAAATGATAGATTTCGCCTGAATAATCCATTATCTTGCACAGAAACACAAACATTACTCATACCTGTTTGAAATGGATAAAAATGTCGCAAGAATACCTTTTCAAAGTGAAACATAAACAAATTTGCAATTTATTTACTCCAAAAACTTATAAAAAGGGCCTTTTACCATTCATTTTTACCATTTGTGATTTGGGTGAGAAAATAGTGCTTTTGCTCAGAAACCTTCCCGTGAAGATTGCGGAAAATCCAATCGTCGGAATCGAACGCCGTCTTCTCCAGGTAATCCACATCATCCTACTCTTCATTTTTAACCGTTTCAATTTTTATTTTAGTCCTTCATTTCATTTTTTGGGAGGGTTTTTAGGCATAAAACCCGCGCTTAGGGTCCGCAGGTTTACCACTGCGGACCTCGACTTTTTCTCCATTGGGAAAAAGCTCGGGGTCCGCACCTTACATGTAGACAAAGTGCGGTCCAACGCACTGTGTCTAACACTTAGGGTGCGGTCCCCGCCGCAAGGGTTTTTAACCCAAAAGTCCTCAAAAAGAGACCAATGAAAACATTTTCTAGCATTCTAATTCATCTTTATGCTTGATGCAGGTAGTACATCATGCTAGATTGGCGCGAACAAGAGCACGAGGACGTGGATGCTGCTGCATGGAATCATCAGCCTTCACTTGATGCTTTGAGGGTGTGCGGCTTGTACAAATACTGGGCCATTCCTGGCATGAGGGCTCAGGTGGATTTCTTACAGTGGATGGTTGACAGATGGAGCGTTCAGGACCAGTGCTTCTTTTATGGCGGCCACCAACTCGAAATCGAGCTGGTGGATATATATTTCTTGACTGGTTTGCCTAAGAGAGGCGCTGACTTGACTCTGTTCGGGACTAGGGCAGGTGGCCAGTCTGTCGATAGCCTCCGGCTAGAGTACTGCAACAGCCAGGCTAGAGACAAAGAATAGAATAAAGACCATATCACGTCCCAAGCTCATAAGTGATTGCGTTACACTGTTACTAGACTTGCAGAGCTGCCGCATTACATATTGCCACCAGATCCCAGATGCGTATGGCAGTTGATGCTTCCGAGCACCATCTTCAACTGGTGCGATGCTATGTTGGCCAATGTGAAGGGCCAACTGACCAGGGCCAAGAACGGACGACTTAAGACTTTTGGTTATGGGGCTTTAGTCGTGAGTTTTGGCCTGGAGAGGGTTCCTATGCTAATCCCGCAGCACCTTACTGTTGGAGCTCGGCTTCCTCGAGAGCCCAAACTGATGCGATGGGTCACAGTTATGGCCCGTCATCCTGATGAGGGGACCGAGGTCGTTCAGTTCAAACCTGAGTATTTCCAATGGTTGGACAACCAGGTTTTTTCTATCCAGGACTTCCCTTATGCTGGGATTGATTTTCGTGGAGACCCAGACATGGCTCTTCCTCCAGGAGAGAAGTGGGACGACTCAGGTAAAATCATTTTTCAAAATTTTCCTAATTTTAATTTTTTTATTTTTATATCGTCCCAAAACTGATAGTAAAAATTTTCAAAATGCAGATGTGGGCCCACAGCGACCAGCCGCTCTTCGGCCTTATGAGAGAAAACAACCAGTTGCACCGGCTCCAGCCCCACAGGACGAATTAGCGGAGACCTTGGCCGAGCTGGAGAGTCATCTAGAGCGCCTGACAGGGGACATGCCCGAGACCAGCATAGACGACATCCCTCTTCGACTTACGCGTTATGTGATTGGAGTCCCAGGACCCTTTAGGAGGTTCCTTTGTAAGGTGGCTCGTGTAGTGGTTTCATATCGAGATCATCACCAGTGATGGGATGATCGCTTATTGTAGTCACATGTGACATTTTTGTTTTTTGTACCTACCATTTTTGCCGATCATAACGTGTTTTTCAACCTATGATCGAGGACGATGTATTATTTTGACACACTCCTATGTATATGATATCGTTATTACCAGCTTGTCTTGTTAAACATGCTATGGAATGTTTTTAAATTTACTTGTATGATTATTGCACATGTCTACTTAACATTTGAGAAGCAATTGCATCTGCTAATGTATTTAAAGATCTTGGAATATGCTGATATTCAATATAGTCAAATTCACGTTCCAAGAGATGCACTCTC
>APFE031316546.1:0-17651 GCA_000404065.3 Pinus taeda | reverse complement strand
ATATAAAACTTAAGAATGATGATGGATCTATCGGAGGGAGATGTGACTTTGTATAGACAACTAATTGGGAGTCTAATATACTTGACTACAACTAGGCTAGATTTGGCTTATGTAGTGAGTGCATTGATTCAATTTATGTCAAAGCCCCTCAAGAGCCATTCTCTTGCAGCGAAAGGTGTTTTAAGGTATCTCCATGGAACCTTAGATTTTGGTATTGGTTACACTGATTCAAGTGATGTTAAATTAGGTGTAGATAACAAAAGATCCATTGGGCTTGAAATGTAGATGAGAAATGATCCATAACAAGCTATGCATTTAGCATTGCATGAGGGGTCATTACATGGAGTAGCAAAAAGAAGAAATCCATACACAGTTCATTTGAGAAAGTTCAGCCAAAAGAAATCTATATTAACTATTGTAATATTTGTGACAATGCTCATGATATTTTTATCAAACCTTCTTGGTAGAATCAAGTTTTAATTGTTTAGAGAAGTGTTAGGCATATGTATTAATCCATTTCTCCATTAAGGGGGAGTGTTGATATTAATGATGAAATGTATTAATGGAGTGGCCATTTAACATAACCTTAGACTAGGAGTTTGTTCCTCATTTCTAGGGTGTTGTTTCAACTTCCTTAATTGTGTGTAAATTATATATCTTTCATGTAATAATTGTAATGGCACAGTGCATTCTGTAGAGCCAATCTCCACATGTTGTTCCACACCTGTGACTTGCATAAGTTTAATACTGTAAAGTTGTTTCTTCTATTTTTTTACAAAAATCACATGATATCATAAGATTTCATCATTTCTGTTTGTAAGAGAGCATCAATATAAACAGTATACAATGCCTCTCAAAGGTTGGCAAAAATTCTTCAAATTGTTCTGAAATTAGAAAGGAGTTTATCGGTCCTCAAATAAAGGATTTGCATATGATGAAAGGACTCAAAACATTTTCATGGAAAATAATGAGGTTGTTTGTTGTGTATGGTCTAATAGATTCTATATTGGAGATAACAATAACCAATATGTTGATTCTCAAGAAGATGATGTTACAAGTATCTCAACATTCCAACTGTGATGAATCTCAAAGGTCTAGAGTTGGGAAAGCCAGTGAACTCAGTAACAAAATTATTGTTTTCACAAATGTCCTCTACTTGAGAATTATTTGAAAAGTAGTCCTCATATAATGGTCAACTCCCATACAATACATTTTTTAGCTTGTGTTTTATTTTATGAAAAGCTTTAATGATTCTTATTTGTAAGGCTCATGAATTTATGAGATCCAATCCATGGTTTCATATATGTTTTTAATTTTATAAATAGCATTGCAATAGATCAATTATTTTATCTCGATATTTTCTCATATTTAATACTAAAGTCTTTTTCAATAGTTTATTTTCTAGTTATTATTAATTTTTTTGGGATGTGTTTGGTTAGTTATATTATATAGATTATTATTAATTTCATATTTTTTAAGTATCATATTAATTATTACTTAATTTTTTTACATTTATATTTATATTCTTATTTGAAGATGGTAAAGGCTATCATTATTACTTATAGTATTTTTGAACATCAGTATAAATAAAAATAAATACTTATAAAATCTGAATTTGAATTATAATTTTAATATTAGTAATTTTATTTTAAAAAATTATATAAATTTTAATTAAATTTTCTATATTAGTGATGCTATACTCAAAAATTTTAAAAATGAAATAGTAATTTTTAATCTGAATAAATCAAACTAGTATTGATAACTTTATTTTAAAAGCTAAAACTAGTTATTGATCATTTCAATTAAATTGCAGAGAACTTATATCCAAATGTAATGCATGTACTTTTAATTGTTGAATTTTGTTCTATTTTTTTTGTTTGTTCATCCATATAACTAGTAGACAACAATTAGAAACTTAATACTCATCTAGACAATTAACCTCAACATTATTAGATTATTTTATAACTTAATTACCATTAGAAACGTAGTACTCATCTAGACAATTAACCTCAACATTGCTAGATTATTTTATAACTTAATTACAATTTAGAGCTTCACTAAGAAACAATTACACTAAAGAATTAATAGAAAAACTTAAACTTAGCACAAGTCCTAACTTTACCTAATTAAAAATGAAGGCTTTAAATTTGAGTCATACATCAATTTATTTTTTCCATAATATTTTTAACCTATAGTTTTTAACATAATCTCTCTAATGTAGTTTATTTTAACTTTAATGCATAAGATTCTAATGAATCTTTCCAAATAAATTTGGTGAGTGCACAAGCAAGTGAAAATGCCACATATAAATTTGGTGAGTGCACAAGCAAGTGAAAATGCCACATAGACTATGGAGCTGACAGGGAGCTGAGACAATACCTCCATGAGATCAGAATTCATGTGGTTCCAATCTAAAGTGTTGCTCGCAGATCCATCAACTTCCTGGGCGAAGATGCAGCAGCAGAAACGATGGCATCATCATCTTCCAGCCCGGAAATGGACACTTCGATGGCCTTAGTTCCCTACTTTTTGCTGCCCTTGTCGCCTCATAGATTTTAATGAGATGTATTGCGTCGGCTCTTTGCTTCGTTTTATCTGATCATAGAGCCGACTATCATTTTCTTTGTTGTATGTTTTTTTTTACTGTACATCAAACTATTAGTATGAATTATTACAAGAAATCTTTTGTATTTCTCACAAATTTCTTTATTTATTGTTTCTCCATTTAAGAATAAAGGGTCATTTCACTGTACTTTTTCAGTACGGAAAAATATAATTTTATATTGAGATCAGTAATGAGAGATACATATGTCATACAGTGTTCAATACATGAGCCTCATGGGCCAATCCAAAATACAAGGGAATGTCGCAAGACAACCGAAAAATACAGTCCATAGTCCATATACCACAAGAAAACTAGATAGGAAAACAATTTTGTTCAAGATATATTCCTGAAACAACAAATAGATAGTTCCCGGTAGATGCATGATCGCATCATCAAATCAATCCTGTAGTGTAGTAATGTAGCGTTATTGACTAGAGATCATGTAAAGCAAGATTATAATCTAGATAGTGAAAGTGTTGCATCAGTCTGCTCAGAAACAGATTACGCCCACATGAAAATCCTGTATCATTAGGGGGCTTCATCTACCAGACAATGATGCAGCATTATTGGATGGAGATCATGTAAAGCAGGATTAGAATCCAGATAGTGCAAGTGTTGCATCAGTGTGTTCATAAACAGATTACCCCCACAAAAGAATCATGTATCATTCAGGGGCTTCATCTACCAAACCTTTCTTCATAGAGCAATCCCTCTAGGCGAAACATATAACATTGGTACTAAGTTATACACCATCTATAGAAAAGACTAAAATAGGAATTTATCCAGCTACAAGTCAATCTTAGTAGAGGCAATAGTTATGCCCAGTGGCCAAGTAAACAAGTTCAAAAAGCAAAAAATAACAACAGTCATCCATTAGTCATTAGTTACTGCTACCAGGGCAAGGGGAAGTTTTCAATATTAAAGTTGTTCTGGTTTATACAAATTGTTGAGTGCATTTTTCCAATTGAGCCTGTTGAGCCCTTCTTTGATAATTCATTTGCATTCATGTTCTATGTCCTATCAACATGCTTTATAGTGGAATTGTTATGTTGTATGTTCTAGACTATACCTCAAACATAATGAAGTATTCTTTTAGCTTCTTTCCAATGACTTCCATGGGGGTTTTGCATAAACCGAGCAATAAGGCCAACAACAAAGGGAAGATTAAGATGATTATGGGTCAAATACAAAAGTTTTCCTACAAGTTGACAGTATAAGGTAGCATGAACTTCAGGGGAAGTACAAGTGACTGAAAAATTGGCTCCAGAATTAAAGGGAGAAGGGGTTGGCTTACATTCTTCCATGTGAAAATGGCATAGAAGATCACGAGCATACTTGGAATGGGAAATGTTGGCAATACTACATGCACTTAAGAAATTGCGACCCTACCTAATGGGAAGACACTTCAAGGTAAAAACGGATCATGATAGCCTCTTAAATACTTTTTAGAACAAAGATTATCCTCTGAAGAGCAACAAGTGGGTCACAAAGATGTTGGGTTATGACTTTGAAATCATCTACAAAAAAGGGAAGCAAAATGTGGTGGCAGATGCACTCTCAAGAAAGGATGAGGATGTGGAAGCATTGTTGTGTGCCATTTCTATTATCCACCAGATTGGATAAATGAAGCAAGGGAGGAATGGAAGAATGACGAAGAACTGTGGGCACTTATTCGAAAGCTACAACAAGATTCCAGTACGTCTGATACATTTAGCTGGAAAAATGATTCATTATGGTACAAAGATTGCTTATACCTCTGTAAGAATTCCTAGCTAAAACAAAATATTCTCATGGAATTGCACACTTCTCCCTTAGGAGGGCACTCGGGATTTTTAAAAACTTACTATAGGGTTAAGAAGGAATCTTTTTGGGAGGGCCTTAAGTCAGATATTCAAAATTTTGTGGTGGAATGTTTGGTTTGCCAACAAAATAAAGTTGAAACAATTAAGACACCGGGTCTATTACAACCTTTATCCATTCCAAGCCAACGTTGGGAGGAGGTTTCAATGGCTTTTATCATAGGTTTACCCAAGTTTGAGGGAAAGAGTGTCATCATGGTGGTAGTTGACAGACTTACCAAGTATGCACACTTTTGTGCATTATCACATCCATTTAAAGCCAGTACAATTTCCACGACATTTATGGGAACAATTCAAAAGCTACATGGAAATCCAAAGATTATTGTAAGTGACAGAGATCCCATTTTCACTGGAAATTTTTGGACAGAATTATTTTCTTGTCGGTACTCAGTTAGCTCATAGCTCATCTTATCATCCTCAATCTGATGGGCAAACTGAGATAGTAAACAAATGTTTGGAAGGATATCTTCGCTGCTTTGTATCTGATAACAGACACAATGGATCAAATGGTTGCCTCTGGCTGAATGGTGGTATAACACTTCCTTCATACAACAACAAAAATGACCCCATTTATGGCACTTTATGGGTATCAACAACCATCCATCACATCATATTTAAGAGAAAATTCTAAGGTTCAATCAGTGGAACATCACATCAAACATCAACAACAAATCCTCCAACTCTTAAAGGACAACCTCGTGTTGGCACAGAATACAATGAAACAATAGGCAGATTAACATTGCAGTGAAAAAAGTTTTGATGTAGGTGATTGGGTATTCTTAAGGCTACAACCATATAAGCGAATTTCCCTCAATCAAGCTAAGAAGGATAATAAATTATCACCAAAGTATTATGGTCCGTACAAGGTGTTGCAAATTGGTACTATGGCATACAAATTAGAGCTTCCTGCAGCTTCTCGATTGCACCCAGTTTTCCATGTTTCATGTTTAAAGAAGGTTATAGGCGATAAGCTCCAAGTTCAAACAATATTTCCAGAACTTGACGAGGAAGGAAAAATTATATTGGAACCAGAAGGAGTCACAGAAACAAGAACTCGACGGCTACGAAATCGATCAATTTCAGAGTATCTTATCAAGTGGAAGAACTTATCTGCTGAAGATTCCACATGGGAGGATGATAATTTTATACAGAAGCATCCAGAACTAATCAAGCGTTGATGAAAACACTTTTTTGAAGGAGAGGGGCATGTTGGGTCCCGATAATACTAGTGATTACCCCATTACTATTGTAGTTGTACCCCTTATTAATATTGTTGTGCCCCTATTGTCCCCATATTGTTATTACTGTGCCCCATAGAATCCCTCTATTGTTATTTTTGTGGCTTTATATTATTATTGTTAGGTCGGCTGGGTTATATTGTGACTCGTTAGACTCTTATATATAGAAAGGAGGTTTTTTCATTTGAATCATCCAAGAATTGTTCATTTATTAATGTAAAGGAGGTTGTCCCCTCGAAGAGGCTAAATTCTAAGGCATTGATCTATCTTTTCTATCTTTTCTTGAGCTGGTTTCATAACAGATTGTCATCCTCGCTTTTATCATCTGAAGAAGAAATATTTTCAAAAGTAGAAGAGATAGAGAGAGATGGCACATCCGCTGAACTAGACTCATAGGCCGATATATTTTTAGCAAACTTTACATCTCTTCTAATGATAACATTTTTGGACTTAAGCGGAATAAGTCTATATCCTTTAACATCTTTAGAATATCCAACAAAAATACATTTTTCACTCTTAGGTTCAAAAGCTTTATGTTTCTCATTTGATAGTGGGCCCATGCTTCGCTTCCAAAAACATGAAAGTGACTTACATCTAGTTTAATTGAGCTCAATGCTTCTTCTAGAGTGATATTCTTTAAAACGTTAGTAGGAGTGTGATTTATTATGTAATTTGCATAGTTAATTGCTTCTGCCAAAAAATTAAGACTAAGTTCGTTAGATTGAAGCATACAATTAGCCATCTCCTTTAAGGTGTGTTTCTTCCTTTCAGCTACACCATTTTGCTGTGGAGTATATGGAATAGTATGTTGCATTTGAATTCCATTCTTAGTGCAAAATTTGATGAATTTGTTGTTAACATATTCTCCGCCATTATCAGATCTTAACTTAAGAATTTGATGTCCAAATTGTTTTTCAACAAAGTCCTTAAACGCCAAAAACATGTTAAATAATTCACCCTTGAGTTTTAAGAAGTATACCCAGATGCATCTGGAGGAATCATCAATGAAAGTTAAGAAATACTTGTAGCCAGAGAATGAAACAACTAGAAGTGGACCACATAAATTAGTCTGCACAAACTATAAAGGGGTTCAAGTGTGCCAAGAGGCACGTTTTTCAAAACTATCGCGATGATGTTTTCCGAGTTCACATCCAGAAAAAACACCATCTCTGCGAGATACCATTGGAAGACCTATCACCATATTTTATTTACATAGATTCTAAAGGAAGTGATAGTTTAAGTGACCAAATCACTCATGCCAAAGTTTGATGACTTCATCATTATGAGCAACAAATACCGAGGGAAGATTTTGACCCAAAGTTCTTAAACTTATACAATATTATAGAATCATCAGCAATGCTAGTAGCTAAAATCTATCAAGGATCTCTTAGGTCCTTAATTACAACATCGTGAGGTGAAAATTCAGTGATTTTACCTTCACTTGAATGAGTTATCTAATATACAGATAGAAGGTTGCAAGAAAAGGTTGGAACACATAATACATCATTAAATTAACCATTTTTTATATGAACAGTTCTAGTTCCTACAACACTAAGACATCTATCATCACCAACATATATATTCTTGGTGTTACAATCATTTAAAGAAGAAAACATGGCTTTGTTTTTGGCCATGTGATAAGAAGCTCCAGAATCAATGAGCCACTCATGAGAATGAGAAGAAGAAGATACATTTAGTGCATAGCCAGACTGAGATGCTTGACAGCCACATGCAGAAAGTCTTATTCCTAAAGATGATGTTGAAGTTGAAGAGTGCTCCAAATGGATGTTATGCTTCTTCATTGCTGCTTCCAAGGCTTCCATCTTCTTCAATCATTTGGATTTTAATTGTCCATCTCGATTACAAAAGTGGCAATGTCTATCAGTCTTCTTCCCTTTGTTTTTATTTGCCTTATCATTTTGTTGAAATGATTTTTCATTTTGAGACTCGAATTGCTTAGGACCCTTGTTTAGTTTAGGACCATTCCTTTTAGGATACAACTTCTTAGGATTCTTTGAATTTGGTTGTTGCTGAGCAATTAAGTCTTTCTTAGAAGAGTTTACAATATTAAGAAGACCAAGATGTAAGATTTTTTCTTATTCTCTTATTAAAGAATCACAAAAGGAATCAAAGGAAGGGGACTTGTAGACTTGTCCTTGAGAAATGAAGGCTTCTCTTGTGGAATGGAAGGTGGAAACAAACACAGAGTAGGTTGGTCCCAACTTAGTAAGAATGGAATAGATAAGGTTACCATCTTCTTTCTTAACCTTAAGACCTTCCAAGGGAACTCTAAGGGTCTTGAAATTAGACAAAAAATATTCAATGGAAGGAAACTTATTCAGGTCCAATCTAAGAAACTCATTTTCGAGTTGATGGGCCCTAAGTTCATTTTTAATTCCAAAAGCTTCAGTGATCTATTTCATTGCTTCATCAGGAGTATCAAGTTCTGTGATATGGAATCTAAGGTTTGGAGAAATAGACATCCCTATTAACCTTTGTGCTTGATCTTGCCTATTTTCCCATTTCGCTGCCTTATCTTCATCCTTCGGTTTGGTTTCTTGGCCTAAGGCTATTCAGGTAAAGACCTTTACTTCTAAGTAAATCCACAATGTAGGACCACCATTGGAAGTAGTTGGTGATGTCAAGAATAAGTTAGCATGGAATTTCCATTTTTAATAAAAAATGAAGCTGTATATGCTGAAAATAAGTGTTCCAATGGAAAGATCTCGAAAAAATAGGCTGATTAAAAAAAAGGCTCTGAAAATGGCTTTCGGGTGAAGAAGTTATGGTTTTTTGAAGATAAGTTGTTGAAGAAGCCGACAAAGTGCGGGAATGTGCGGAAATGAATGATAATATTATATTAACAAAAATTCACCCCCTTTCCAAACTTAATCTAATAAAGTAGCTTTGGACCAAGAAGGACTTGAACTCAAGACCTCTATTCTCATAAAGTAGCTTTGGACCAAGTGAGCTAGATTTAAAGGTTAATAATTTTTGGAAAAAAGGAAGGGGGTTCCTTTTTTAGTCACTGAAGCTTTGGGCTGCGTGCTTAATTGAGAAACCTCTTTTTTTCTCTACAAAACAAAAAACACAAAACCCAACATAGACATACAAAAAAACAAACCTTGTAGCTTGAAGTTAGCTTTAGCCGAAAACTAAATATTTTCCTCAATGTTTCTGATTTTTCGAGATCACACTAAGGCACGACAGAAAAGAGCATATGCATGAGAAAAACCCTTCCTCTTTGTTTTTGATTTGCCAACATCACACAGGGTCATGGGGCAAAGAGCACACGCATAAATGAAAGGTATAGATCTAGTAATAAAAAAAACAAAGAGCTAAATAAACCTAAATAAATAGAGAGAAAATAACTAGAAACTGCAAATAAACACTGTATACGTCCAGATCTTAAAACTGACGTAGCTAGGGCTACCATAAAGCTTTTCATGTGAAATGAAAGTAGTTCCTCACTGGAAAAAATGCTCCTAACACAATAGAGTAGTCCTCTCAGCCCGAAAGCAGTCAGAAACAGTAGGTCTAGGAAATGGCAGTCGAATGTAGTTCTACCGGCTTTAGATTTGGATCGCCAACAAATGTGACCCTCAAATAGCTTTGATGCCATGTAGGAATTTATATGGTAAGTTCGTGAGACAGAACACCAAAGGACACTGCTCACAAATAGATCATAGATCAATACACCAGTATTGTTGACGTGGTTAAAACCCTCAAAGAGGGAAACAATCCATAGCCTCAGCCAATGCGGACACTTCACGCAATTCATTAATAAAATAATGAAAATTTACATAAGCTTCTCTCATGAACGATTACCCTACAAATGACCCTCCATGCTCTTTAAATAGAGATCATGGATCAATCAGGTGTTAAGCCATAGATCAAGTGTCGGTAATACCGAGGAGAGAATGAACGGTCAGATCAGTACATATCATGACCGTTGGATTGTAAGTTACAAAAGTACATAGTAAAGAAACACACTTTACCTAACTCTACACTAGACCAAGTTATACTTAACTATTTCCTATGTGTCAGAATATCCTAACACCAAAGCAATAAAAAAAACTAGAACACAAAATGCATGGAGTAGTTAACCAACCACTTGATTTGTTGAACACGCAAACAACTGAATGGACAATGACCTAGATTCCATAGGGTGACAAACCATGCAAAGACTATAAAATCAAGTAAGGAAACCTTAAACCAAACAAGCACACATAAGAAGCTAATGAAGCTTTCTAGCTAGGGAGAACAAAGGCAAACATACTAAGCGGCAGAAATTATGAGAGCAAGAAACACTAGTTATGATTAAGGAGAAATCTTGATCTTCACCTACACGATCAGCGTGATTGTGTAACTGACAACAAGTGACACAAGGGGGTACTACGTGATGTTTTTAGAGAAATTCACACTAGTCGATGCGACTCTCAGAAAATAAAACACGTTGATCGAGGATTTCAACAAAAAAATAAAAAATATCAAATATCAAAACCAGACTTGTCACTCTAAATTTCAGAACCAAAGCAGTAAACCAGGTAAAGCACAGAAAACTAAAGGGAAAGTGTGCTACAACAAAAGTTAACACAAACCACGAAATGAAAAACAATCAATAGAGAGGGATGGATCCCAATAGAGTCACCAATTTGTGGACTAGGTTAATCTCCTCTCCGGACAGAGGTGATCCCTCTAGCCCTAGAGTGGGTCTAACCACAAATAGAACAACCTAATGAAAACTTACTTAAAATAGAATCAAATAAGAGGGCCTACGTCTTAGAATGCTAATCCACTTGATGGTGGCCTCACTCCTTTGCTCCAGCTTATTTTTGTTATTCTCCTTTAAATACCTAAAACAAGTGCAAAAGAGACAACAACAAACGTAATAGCATACAATTGCATTCAATTCATTTAAAAAGTCAAGGAATCTTAGGCCATAAAATGTAATATGACAACCAATGTAGGAAATAAATCATTAGTTGCATTCATATAAATCTCAGAAAGAGATACAACCAAAGCCTTGACGTTGCAGGTCTCCTCCGATGTATACTGGTTCCAACACCACTTCTAGTATCTCATGGTTAGCCTCAACAATGGAAGTTTAAGGTTTCTCCTTTTAGTTCCAAACCAAACCAAACACACTATTCTCCATTTACACACTTAAACTATAAGGAAAAAAAACTATAGATATCTTGCTGGTTATTCAAGCTCCAAAAAGACCAGTTCAACTTGGAAAAGGAGGAGCTTATATAGCTTTAATGGCAGTGAGATGGTTCCTCTTATGATGGGAGAGGGATTATATCTTTGGTTTTTTCCATCTTTAATGGGGAAAAAGTCCAAAGAGACCTCCTGAGCTCTATCGAGCCCAATGAACATCCAACACATCGCCACTAGAAGTTTCTAGACATGAAACTCTGTTTCCTTTTATAAAAATTTCTAGAAATAGTCCAACATGGGTATTGGGCTAGCAGTAGCACTGATCGGCGTGGGTCATAGTGTAAACTTCTGCCATCGGCGCGAGTGAGACACTCAGAAAGAGTGTTGATCTTGAAAACTCTCTTTTAAGAAAGATTCTTTGGAAATGTCCTGAAGGGAGTGGGGACTTATTTCTTCAAACTTTAAGGGATGCAAGAGAATAAGTTTCATGGTGAAAGTATAAGAGAGTAGTCACTACTAGGGTTCTCCAAGATTAGGAATGGGGAGTGACACGAGAGTGACAAATTACTGTGTAAAACGTACACATTGAATCACATAAAGATAAGTTAAAATTGATACAAGAACAAAGTTTTATTTCACAATTCTTTAGCAATTAACTATTACCTCCTCCCTACTATCTTTTTTTCCCGTAAGAAAAAGTCGTAATTTTATTCATATTGATAAAATTACATTTTGTAGATGCTTGAAGCATATGCATATGGCTGTTCCTGTAATGACAGGCAACGAACAGAAATAAAAACACAAAGGGGCAAAATGTTGTTCCTGTAATGAGAGGAATACATGAGAAATAATAGAAAATTGTGTCATCAAGTTTTTCTTCCCTTTTTCTTTTCGACCTTGCGCCACACACCTTGGGTGGGCTCGATCGAAGCTATGATTAACTGAGTTTCTGCTTTCTGTGAACTTGCTTCCTTGTTTGAATCTGAGGTATCTGACTCGTGATGCCGTTTGATCCCTCCCATGCTTTGATCCTCGTTTGCCTTCTCTAGCTGATTTGAGTGTAACTGTGAGACCTCATTGTGAGTGGTTCCCTTCTGGGTCTCCATTCCTTGGGATGATTCAACATTCTCTACGGAGGTATATTCTTCTTCTGCTTCTAATGCTTCATCTTCTGAGTTAGGGGGAGAAAATTGCCATCCTTTCCTCTGCTTCCCTTTCTGCTTTCTTTTGTCGTTTACTTTCTTGGCTTCTGAACATGTGCTTTGCAAGTGTCCTGTTTGCCTCCAGAGCCTACATCTGAAGGTTGTGTTTTCATAGTCTAGCACTTGCAACCAATTTTGTTGTTTGTAGATCAGACTTATGTTATCTCGCAACCCTTTTCTTTGATCTACTTCCACACATATGCGTGCGAATGTGTAGACCCTTTCATCAATCCTTTCCAGATCTGTTTTGATATATTTCCCTATGTTGTTCCCAATTCCTTCCAAGACTTGTTCACTCCAAAAGTGGAGGGGAAGGTTGTATAAATGGACCCAAACCGGTACTTTGGATACAGTCATGTTGTTTGGATGAAAATCTGGAAACCATGGGGTCATGAACAGTCCCGACATTCCCCAAAACCAAGGTCCAGCACTGATAATTGTATCCTTGACTTCCATGGATGCAAATCTAACAATGAAAAACCCCTTTGAGCATAAATGTATATCACATTCCATGGTCCAACTCTTAAATATCCAGTGAAATAGATCCGTAGGTTTTGGCCAAAAAATGTTGAAGCGACAGATTAGGGCCTACGTTTCATAGTTTTTTACGAAGTCATCGATGCGTGAAGAATCAAAGTTAAGGGCTCGAGTTTGCCCTAGTTGATCCACTATGTATGGACTCGGTATATATCTGCCTTGATCTGGAGAGGACCCTGAATCTCTATTGCCTTGAAGGATGTTTTTGTAGGAAGGAATTCCTTTGGGTTGTTGTTGAGGTGCTGTCTTTTTCCCTTTGTCTCCTCGTGAGAAGCTTGGCTGTCCGTGGCGCTTGGCCCCTCTTCTCAGCCTGAGGTTTAAAACAATAGATTCTTCTGGACTAATCTCATAACTTCCCAAAGATCTGTTATCCTAAAGAGACCACCTGCCCCTGACCAAATGTTGTGTCTAAATAGGATATCCGGTAAGTGCCCAGATTTGTTGTTTCAGCTGCATGATAGGGCTTCCTGCATGTACCCATACTAAACAGGATTTCCCTTCGGGGGTTATAATAAAAATCTGAAAGTGAGTTGTTGTTACGTGAAAGCTGGGTTTTCGCTAAGTTCTTGGTCTGCCTGAAACGGTATCGCTGCTCATTACCAAGTGCTCTGGCTGTAGGCTGTCTTCCAGATCTAAACTCTTATTGGATCTTTCTTCCCTTTGCATGTCAAGATCTGTTTCCCCTCCGCTCGGTCGATGCGCAATACCATCGATCTGCTGCGTGGGTTCTGAGATCTGGGTTCTAGGTTTTGAGTGTTCTCGAAAATTGGTCAGATCTGATAGATCCATCCCGGATCTACAAGATTTGGCCCTACCCATTGTGAGAGGGGGCAACTCTGCATCATGCAGACCCCCATCTTTGATTGCACCTACCAAATCATTGTGAAAAACTACAGGCCCAAACCCTACCACGTCCCGGGTTCCTTCTCTTCTTCCCCTGCAGAAAATAGTGTGCATCACAATGAGATGAACCATCTCTGTGTGCAGACAAGGCCTCATATTCATACTCTGCTTCTTTTCCAAAGCTCCCTGCGCAGGATCCAGTCCATGGACCATTTGAATCTGGCCCCTTCGTATGATAAATTGAACCCTCGACCTCAGGATTATCTTACAGCAGCGAGTGAAGGGCAAGGGATCGAATCCTTTGTTTACCGTTAGTGCAGATCTGCTCAATCTTTGTTCAGAAGGATCGGAAACCTTCGTATCGACATCACGGTCCTCAGCGAAAGCGGGGTTTTCTCTCATGAGATCTAGGCTCGTGACGTTGAGGGTTTGTTCGCCATCGTATTTCACGTTGAGCTCAAAATCCACCGAGCGATAATGGCACTCGGCATCGCCGCCGCACATGTTGCAGTCGCAAGAGAATCTCATTTCCATGGCGCAGTCCCAAAGCTTCAACTCTACCCGATGACCTCCTCCCTACTATCATTTACAGAGGTTAGATATTTATATGAAATCTGTCCTCAACAATGTGAGACTTCTATTCCTACACGTCTTTTGTTCAATCCTTATTCAAATTTGAAACTACACAGAAAAGCGTAATTTCGTCAATTTTCTATTTAGAAATCAAATTGAAGAAATGTGATGTACTGAGACTTTTTTTGCTACGTGTTTGACTTGTGTCTTTGACCATGCCACTATGTGATTCCTTGGGTGAATTGGCTCGAGTGAATAGGAGAAGATCCATAAGGGGATCGATCCTCAACTACCCATGTGCTTAGTTGTTTCATTAGCGTAGTAAAACCCCGCGAACCATGGAGGTAGGTACAGATTTATAAAATAGGTGCAGAATCATGTTAATTCCATAGCTAATGCAATCTTTAACATAACAATAAGGAACATTAACGAATATGAAAAATAAGGCATCTAAGAGGTTTTAGCTTATCAAAATCTATGATTTACTACCTTTATTGAGTTGATAATGATGATCAAAAAGAGGAAAATGGAGGAAAAAGGGTGTAAAAAAAAAAAGAGTTATGGAACTCTACAATAATTATGGTCACATTGTGACAAGGATTATGTATTTCTCCAATGTCACATTGTAACAACCATTGTCATCCATGGTCAACCATGGTCTAGCATCGTATTATGACAAATATTGTCTCAATATGAAAATCACTCATGATCAGAATGATCCAACGTGGCATTGTGGCAAAGATTGTCTCAATATGAAAATAAATCATGGTAAACCATGGTCCAACATCGCATTGTGACAAAGATTGTGTGAATATGAAAATCAATCATGGTCAACCATGTTTATTTTTGGGTTTATAATATTTATCTTAGGGTTTATATACCTTCACTTTATAATATTAATCCCTTGGTTTTATAATATCAATCCCTTAGGTTTATTAATCTAATGGTTCATATTCCTAGGGTTTATAATATTAGTACTATGGTTTAATAGAAATCTCTTGGGTTTATAATCATGGTCAACCATGGTAGAATGTCACATTGTAACAAAGATTGTCTCAATATAAAAAAATCATGTTCCACCATAGTCAACAATGGTCAACCATGGTTAACTATGGCCAATCATGGTAAAGAATGGTCAATCATCATGGTCACATTGTGACAAAGATTGTCTCTTTCTCCAATGTCACATTGTGACAACCTGTTGTGGTAAAAACACAGCCCCCCCATTTTTGACTTGCTCAACTCAAATAATGGGGACCCTTTCTATAAAATTTTTGGCTAGGCACCTTTTTGATTTTGATTTTAATTGATTGCCTTATGCTTTCGTTAATTTTTAGTTTTCTTTGGATTCTTGTTTTGATTGGTTTGTTAAAATCGATTTTTTATAAGCTTCCCGTTGACGCTTGTTTCGCCTCATTTGGTCAACTGGTTTGAAAATGGCACTCCTTTGAAGTCTCATCATTTATCTAGTTTGGGTTAAAAATGCATAAAATGTACAATATCACATTTTGTAAATAAATTAGTTCAATAACGCATTCATTTTAAATATTAACCCATAGCAAGTTTTTACTAACATTTTTCATTTTTAGTAATACAGCCAAATTATTAATTATCGAGATTTTAAGAAATTCACTCCAATTTTCTAATCAAATCTTGATCTCGAAAAATCTAAACATTCAAGTGGCTGTAGTTTATTTGTCATTTATTTTCCAAGTAACTATGGTTTAAAACCTCAAATTCATAAAAATAAAATAAAAAATAAAAATTGCTTTTTATATATTAAATATTAAATTAATTATTATTTAATATAATTAATTAAATTAATATTTAATATATAAAAATATATATCGCATCGGGAGTTTATGCGATATCGGGTCGACAGTTTCAATCGGCACATATTTTATAATCCCCCGATACCATATCCTCGTATCCTCCCGATTCGTCGATATGCGATGGCTTAAAAAAGGAATTGAGGCATTTTAATACATTTGAATTAACGTAATTTTTATTACCCGATCGGCATATCGGGTCGGAGCTTTCCAATGTACCAAAGTTTGAAAACGCCGATATGCCCTCCATCCTCCCGATCGCCGATAAGCGAAAAGGAATAAACAACTTGTTTCTTTGACTCATGTAAGGTAAGATGGTTAGTTTTAACATACATTAGATAGGGTGATATGTTAGTTTTAAAAAGGTTTCATATATTATAAATGAGGTTAGTGTATTTAACGTAGGGTGTAGGTTAGTTAAGTTTTAGTATTTTATTAGATATGTTAATATGTTTGGTTTGTAATTATAATATTAATTAGTTTATATTAATATATGTAATGTATTATATTATTTAAAATAAAATGTATTATATTATATTATTTAAATTAATATATATTATTTAATTAATAGTTCAGATTAATTAAGTTATAACATTTAATTAATTAATTTAATTTAGATTTAAATATTATTTAGAATTAGTTTTTTTAATTAGATTCAATTTGTTTATAAATAGTTAATTAGATATTTGTTAGTTAGTTTTTAATTAGCAATTAAATTAGAATTAATTAGGGTCTAATTTAGGATTTAATTTTTAATTCAAATTCTGATTTTTAGCCCAGCAACAGAATTTCCAGATTTATATCAGATTTGACCCATCAACTTTGGAAGCTCATAACTTGAGTTCTACTTGGCCAAATGAGGCCCAGGACAGCTCATTGGAAAGAGAAAATCAAGGAGAACATTTTGAAGGTGGTTTCACCAACAGATTTGATCATTTATTGGGCCAAAAATCAGGCAGAAGATCAGGCTCCGAATTTTGGAAACAAAATCAATTTTCTGAGTTATTGTTTTCAATTTCATTTTTTCCAAAGCCTCTTCTAATTGCAGATCCATTGGCCAATGATATCCTTTGCCAATCAAATCCATCCAAGCATCAATACGTAGCTTATATTTTGTTTTTAATTATTTATTTAAATAGAATTTGATTGGGTTTGATTGAATTGCCAGAAATGATATTTTGATTGCATTTTAATTTATTTTGATTTATTTTGCAGGAAAACAGGGGAAGAAATATGGAAAAAGAATCTCAATCAATGAGAAGGCTCCAACAATTGAAGATCAGAATTAGGAGCAAGTAAAATTGGATTTAGCAGAATTCTCTTGAACAAACTCTCCTCTCTAAACATTCTTTTACAAAAACTATAAATAACAGATTGCAGAATGGAATAATGGCTGCTCTCCTCTGCAATTTTAGAGCTTCTAAAAGCACTATTGTAATTGGAATTTAGAGTTGTAGAAGAGAGGAGTGAAAAATCTCAGATCTGGGGATTATTGAGGATTTTCCCTTTGTATATTGAATTATGCATGAAGAACAAAGCTTGCACTTTTGTGGCTCTAGTTTTAAAGGCAGAAGTTCAAGCAATGTAAAGGGCTGTTGGAGACCAAGGACAGAGGAATGGATGCAATAAAATTGGTATTTCTAATACTACTGTTTCAAATATCAGTTTTAATTTTATGGTGATATGAATGTGTCATTTTATTCATGTTTGTGCACTATTGTTAATATGGGTAATTTGTCACAATCTTGTTATTATGTATCTCTGTTTTTTATGGATTAATTTCTCATTTCAGAGTAACTATT
>APFE031316545.1:18703-33898 GCA_000404065.3 Pinus taeda | reverse complement strand
GGGGTTGTAGGGGGAACTTGTCCCCCCCGTGGGGGTTCGAGGGGGTTGATCCCCCCCGGCTGGGGGGTCCGGGGGCCAGTGGTCCCCTGGTAGGGGTTTTGAGGGCAGCGCCCCCGAAGCTAAAAACAGATGTAAAATTGCCTTGTAAAAGTATAGTAATTTCTAATCAATCTGGGTCATTCATTAGGTGGATGATCTGAAGGTAGAACTTATGTTTAGTTTAGGGTTTTTTGCCCTAGAAGGCAACCCCTCTATTTGTATGAGGGTATTGTATTGAGGCTATGTAATAGATGTGTATTCTCTGAGCGAGAAACAAACAGGTGAGACTGTGAGATAAAACAGAGGATATTACAACAGATCTGCTGTAGGTTGTGTCTCTTCATTTTTCTAGATAATAGAAAGGAAGGACTGGCTGTTCGAGGTGGACGTAGCCCAAACTGGGTGAACCACGTATATCTGTGTCTCTCTGGTTTTATGCATTTTTTGTGTTTATATTTCTGCTATATTCTATGTGTTCCATTCCTCTGTAAGTTATAATTTTCTAACAACCCTTGGATGATACGAGATCTCATTGGATAACCTTATCATGTTATTCCAAACATGTGATTCATATAATCATCCATTTTTTAAGAGAATTAACCATCCATCCTTCCACTTAGATGATTCTTGACAATGATTTGTCAAATGAAATGGCATCATATACATTCATTCCAAAAGGAATTGTAGAAATTATGTGTAGATCTGAAATTGGTCATGTAATTTACTAAAACATAAGACTCAAATCTACTCTACTCATCTGCGGAAGTTAATTCATGATTGATAACATAAATCATAAACATGCATGCATATTTATCACACATACACTGAGATTTATCTAGGGGAAGGAAACTGCTCAAAACCCCTTCCTATTTGTATTTCCTTAATCAAAGAATATAGATGAAATACATATGATTCTCAAGCTTGAGAAGAAACTGCAAGTGTATAGTCTATCCCTTTGCTTGTCTGACTGACTCTGGACAACACTTACCAATTTTCAAGTCCTCCGAGCTCCTATTTCCTTGCATTGTTCCTTGAGGAATTATGCCCCTATTAATTATGAAATTCTTCTATTGGAATTGCGCAATCATTCTAGGCTCATCCTTTGACTACATGCACCACCTATACAATTTGGAATATTGTGCAATTGATAGTGCATTGTCCTTGAATATTTATATCAACTCAGTAACTCAAGTTCTATACATGCATCAATCATTTTGGGGTGATTGATCAGTTAACTGAATGATCACTGAGTGTGACTGAAGCCACACTGCACAACTTGACCTTCCACTAGTTTCTCTAATAGTGATAACTATTTTAATTGACAATAACTCAATTTAACTAAAGTAGATTACTAGAAATTAGCAATCAATCATATTGAATTGAACTTAAGATTCTCCAACTTGAAATAATTGAGTTAATTGAGTGACAAGTGCCATGCCACCTCAGTTAACTACCATCAATACTTCTGCTCAAATAGGAATTTGAATTCTTTCTAGTTTTACCAAGGCAAAGTCAAACTAAGATTTTTTTGTTTCATTTTCAACACTAGCTCTCAGAAAGAAAGGGATTATTCGTCACCCCAATCCTACCTCTATGGAACTTTAATTTTCCTATTGACAAAGCCTTTATCAAAATGTCTACATCTTGTTCCTCTATAGGAATGTATTCTAGCAACATAATCTACCTCTGCAAACAATCCCACAGATGGTGATACCAGATATCTATATGCTTGGATCGATCATGAAATATGGATTTTCGAAGAGTTTTATACAAGTATAATTATCACAACAAAATTACAATATGATCCATCATCTGACCAAATAGTCTCATAAGAATCTTTCTCATCCAAATCGCCTCACATGTTGCTTGATAGACAACGATGTATTCTACTTCTGCTAAGCTAAGTGTCATTGATTATTGCTTCCTAGTGTACTAGGAAACTGTTGTGGACCTAACACTGAAAATTCCTCCTGATGTGTTCTTTTGGTCTGATGGACTCCCCTACCCAATCTGCACCTGTGAAGCCTTGAAGCTTCACTCCCTCTGTCCGTCTGTACCATAGTCCAAACTAGGTGGTGCCTCTGAGGTACTAAAGAACATGCTTGGCTTCCTTCCAATATAGTTTGGTTGGTGTAACCATATCTTGACTAAGATGGTGCACTCTATAGCACATATCTGGTCATGTGTTCACAATATACATTAGTCAACCCATAAGTTGTCTACAGATGGTAGCTTCCACTTCCTCACTTGAAGTGGCATCCTATTTCCTCCAATTTCCTGCTAGAGGAGTCTCCATGGGTTTTCTACTTTCCACGTGGAACCTCTTTAGTATCTCATACCATACTTGCCTTGAGAAACAAATAGTTACACATCTCCTTTCCATACTTCCAAACTTATAAAGTGGTGCATGAGTTCCATGGTCTTCATTCCAAATTCTCTTACAAGGTTCTCCTTGCAAGATCTGATCAACTTCGTATCAATGGTTAAAATAAAATCATCAACATATAAGACAATAATCAATAATTTACCTTCTACCATAATATGATAAAGGTTTGCATCTACTTTAATTTTGGTGAAGCTCAACGCGTTCAAATAGTTGTTGAAACTAGTGTACCAAGCACAGGATGCTTGCTTGAGTCTACACACATGTGACTCTCTGTCAAAGGTCTAAAAACCTTCTGGATGTAATAGCATTGGTGAAAATTACATGTAATAAAAGTTAATAAAGGAAAAATAATAACTACGAATGACAGGACACTTATTCCAAGCTAGATGTTGGGAAAACTCCAAGTGATGGGGATTACTTGTGATTGTTTAATGGCTAAGAAAATTGGCAAAAGAAATGGCTAAGTCTTTGGAAAGGTAAAATAACATTTTTGGCACATTTATTTATGAAAATAAAGGAAATTAGGAGAAAAGGGAGGTGAAATGTGGTTGCATGTGAGGAGGAAAATGAAGGAAAATTATGGAAAATGAAGAGAATAGAGGCCTCATTCATAAAAAAGCTTCTAAGGATCATTTGGTAAAAAAAAATCGGTTTGGTTTTGGAGCTCTCTCTCTCATCATACACTTGGAGACTTGTAGTTTTCTTGGAGCACTCTTGGAGGGTGTGGCATACTTGGATTCTTGGATCAAGAAGGCAAATGAAGAGTAGGAAAGTGCAAGAGGGCATCGAGATCAGTATCTACATCATATATTCTTGCAGGTACCGAGTTATACATATGTTTCCTTCACTTGTTTTGGCATGCATGGCATATGCTGGATTATTGGTTGTGTTGTTTAATTGGCATAGAGGATGGTCGAGATTAACAGTGGATTCCTAGCCTTGTAATTTCTTGGATAGCCATGGTGATTGTGGGTTTATTTTCATTATTTTGTTTGGTTGGTTCTCATGTTATCTTAGCTTGGGTTGAGTTAATAATCCTAGAGCCTTGGTTGGAAAAATGCTTTGCCTGTATTAGCTTGGGTTGAGTTACTAGTCTCATAGCCTTGGTTGGACAAATGCTATAGAGCCCTTGGTGGGTTGAGTTACTACTCTTAGAGCCTTGGTTGGACAAATGCTCTAGATCATGGTAAAAGTTGTGGGTTGAGGTACTAGTCCTGGAGCCTTGGTTGGAGAAATGCTCTGGAGCCCTGGATGACTGGGATAGAGATAATTCTGATGATGGGTTTAGTCATGTCCAACTGCGAGGTGGAATCATTGTTTGATGGGTTGAGGTGGATGGCCTCTGGAAGCCCTAGATGGTTTTTGATTGATGTGTTCTAGGAGATCCCATGTTCATGCTTGGAATATGGCATGAGAGTGAATGTTTGAAGAGAGATTTGGCTCAGCCATTCTACAGTCGGGTGGAACGTAGAAATCCCATCTCGGGTTTGGATTTTGCATCATTAATGAAAGGTTATTACTCCTTGTATTTCTGTGAGAATTTTGATGGATTATATGTGGTCTATATGGTTGTACTTTTATGAGTATTTATGTTGCTATCATGCTAGTTATTTATGTGTTCTATGAAAACAACTATGTGTGGATTTCACCATGGTTTTACTTGTAATTGAATAATCAATGTATCTATGACCTAATGGATGGAATGGAAGCTGTGTTGAGGCATCAATGGTTCTTAGTGATTCTCAGCTAAGCATGAGACCCCTATGCTTAGAAATGTTCTTTACACTTGTAGATTACTTATTCGTGATATGTTTGACGAAATTCATGTCATAGCTAGTAGGGGTCCAGTCAAAGTCTTAAACAAGTATTTGATTTAACACTATTATTTCCATGTTGTTTTACTATTTTGAAGATATGGTTCAATTATGGGCAGTGACTTGGGCTCTTGGCCTAGAAAAGTAGCTCAAAACCTCGGGACACTAACATTGCACTAACAGAAAAACTCTCGGGGTGCTGGAAGGCAAGCTCGTGAGAGCCATTGAGGGTATCTCAACATTGTCATGCCTATAGCATGACAGTGACTAGGGCTTCAATTATCCAAAATCTTAATGGGGCCCAAGGGCACATTGTCTAAATTCTTGAATTGGTTCCTAAGGGTCCTGAAGCTGATGTTAAATGTCTGTATATTGTGTTTCCGTCGGTTCCACTTCCTTAAGGTGACTTAGGAGGTTGAATCATATCATAGTGGCCTCTAGTCACATATTTACTCAGACTGGATGGTTGCTTGGGTAGATGTGGGAGGAGGGTGTTACAGAGTGGTATCAGAGCATGGTTCACCCCTCAGACTGGATGGGCTATGTGTTGGTCATGCATGCATGTCAGTTGCATGTGTGCCTCTCACACTTGTATTCAATGTATTTGTTGCAATTGCATAATTTTTATCATGGTGGTAGTGATGTCACTATGTGAAAGTTGACGTTGTTATTGTAGAATGAATCCTCATGAGTGTATGAATGGTTACATGTATAATCATTGTATGCTTGGTTACATTCTTGTATGCTTGGTTACATGTTGCTACATGTTGGTTCATTTGTGCTTGACCATATGTGTTAAGTGTGTGTGCGGTCCATACTTGCGCTTGACTGTTATCCACATGTAGGTTGGTTTATTCTCTACGTTGTGGTTGTGCATTGTCTACATACAATGGTACAACTTATGTCGTCATGCATAAGTTCATGGTATGTGTGGTTATGTATTGCTTATGCATGTTAATGTTTGCATGTGGTCAAGTGTACAGTGATGTATTGGTTGTCGTCATGCATGAGGTTGTAGTATGTGTTGTTGTTAAGGTCTTTTGTGAAGAAAAAAATCCCCTCTAAGGACAGAGGCAATCTCTCTAGCCCAATGAGTGGGTCTAGCAACAAACTAAACAAACTAACATTCAATTTACTATCTTATGTTTAACAAATGCAGAGAGAGAGCGACCTACCTAGCTCTGATGCTAATTGCTCAATCCCTTTGGAGATGGCTTTGATTCCTTTGCTCCAGGCCTTTCTCCTTACTTGTTCTTCACATCTGAGTACCTACAATAAAGATCAAAGAGCCATACAAAGTACAAGAGCATAAAAGGTTGATCCGTAATTGATCTAAGACAAATAATTAAGGTATTACAGACTCATGTGCATGGATGTGCCTATGTTTTTTATGCAATGGATCAATAAGATTATGAAATACAGAGGCACTGAAGTAGTTTGAGAAAACATAACAGGCAAACATATAAACACAAGTAGTTTAATAAGGAGTTCACCCAATACTCCTGGGCAACATATCTCGGTCTAGCCTTCAATGGTGGCCTCTCTATTATCTTTTCAAAGCAGAGTTTTTACAACAGTGAGCTCAATTTGAGTCTCACACAGCAGATACAAATTAGTAAGACTGTACTTGGATCCCCCAAGTCTCTGGAGTACACAGACTCTTCTTACTGAAACTCGACCTCTATTGGTCACAGTAGTATGGGCCCAATCTGACACTCATACATGATAGGCATCTACAAAAGAGTTCGCTTGAACCTCTCAAGCCTTCTCTGGAGTACACAGCCTCTCTGACTCTTTCTGCCTCTATCTGGCTTGATGTTGCCTTTGCCTCTGTAGGTCAGCTCGACTTCTTCTCTCTGCTCTTAGCTTTTTGCGTCTAACTTACTTCGCTTCTCTCTCTGTCAGTTCGTGGCTTTAAAGCCAATCTACTTTCTGACTATTTGTTTCCTCTTCTTGGCTTTTCAGTTTCCCTACCTCTGTCTGTTTAAATCCCTCTGTTCTATGTAATCATCACTATATAATGCCTCACAGGGAGGTGGCCACCTATTTCATAACGAACTGAGTGTCAGTTCTCTTGGACGTTTTCAAAATGACCATTTATTCCATTAACTCCAAGAATGCCCGCGAAACATGTCCTTCTACCAATGCATTGTCCATGTCGAACATCAAATCCTATACAACTCTGTCTGTTTACCTTGTCAGGTCCAGTCATCCATCGCAATGCAACTCCGCTGTTGATCTAGGGGCCCCAGATCCTACAGTCATCTTTCATATTTGGAAAGTAAGTAACATGATGTTTACCCATCCGATGTGAATGGTTTTCTCTCTCTTCCGCCAGACACGTGGCACCCATTGTGTGGCATCAGGCGGAAATCAGTTGAAACTGCTTACGAAGCCCTTCCGATATTCTGTCAGTTTTTGTGGGACCCCGCTTTTGACAAAATCAGAATAGTACTTTTCCGCAATTTATAATTATTTCAGGTCCAGGTGCTCGAGGCTTTTCCTTCTTTGAGGGCTTTTCCCTGTGATATGTGATTAGCAACTTGTTGCTAATCACATATCAGAAACTGCCCCCGTTTCTTGAATTGACTCCTAGTTTTGCTAATTTGTCGCAGTGTGCGTTACCATGGGCCGACGGTCTGCGCACTTGACCGAGGGTCCTTGTTGCTCCACACTGATCACAAATTGCAACTGTTACGAGGTTATCTCTGATAAACTTGATCTTTATAAGACATTGAAACTTTAGCATGAATTTTACAGAGTTCATGAAAACTTAGAGAGTATTCTAGGATCTAATTTAGATCAAGGCCTTCCCACTGAAAAAGCTTTTGGACCACCAAAAGTTGGTTTTTAAGCATCAATCAAGTGAGGGTATAAATTCCTTGCTTGCCCAATTTCTATCCATTTTGCACTGCTTGGTTTTGAACCTTTGAGTCCAATCCTGAGGAACTCAACATTCCATCTGCACATAGTTCTCACCTTCCTATCTAGAACTGTATCTTCCTGCAATTCATTGAGATATTTAGGTAACAGATGATCAATAGAAGGCAATTTGCTTTGCTCTTTGGGATCTTCAATCAATGAAGGTTCAAATAGTCTCAAGATTTCTACATTCACTACCGAATAGATGTGCATGTAAGCTGGCAAATCAAGGCAAAAAGCATTCTCACCAATTTTCTCAAGTATCTTGAAAGGTCCATACCTTATTGGCTTTAGCTTCTTACCTTCACCTTGCATTCTATCTTTGCTAATATACAGCCAGACTTGATCACCAACTTGGAAACTATGCTCAATCTAATGCTTATCATGCCTTGCCTTGTACTTGGCTTGGCTTTTTTCCAGCTGTTCCTGTATTGCCTGGTGAATATCTTGGATTTTTTCAATGAACTTGGTTGCCTTGTCCACATCATTGTGTCCATCAACTGCTATGTCTTTACTAAAGGCAAAATCCAAGGGAGACCTTGGTGTGAAACCAAAACAGGTCTCAAAAGGAGATCTCTGTTTAGAAGAATGTTTAGCACGGTTGTAAGCTTGCTGCACATAACATAAATGTTCATCCAAAAGCTTGGGATGCTTACTGCAATAGCCTCTGAGCAACTAGATCACTGTCCTGTTGACCACTTCTATTTGGCCATCTATTTGTGGATGAAAGGCTATGCCCTTCTTTAGTCTGGTGTCCATAAATTCCCACAGACTCAACCAAAAATTCCCAATAAATCGGGAATCTCGATCAGATACAATGGAAGTGGGTAATCCAAAATGAACCCATACATGCTGAAAGAACAACTTTGTTGTTTGTTCAGCTGTAATCTGCTTGTTACAAGGTATTAAAATACACATTTTGCTGAACCTATCCACAATAACATATAAATAGTCATGACCTTTTCTAGATTTAGGCAGTCTTCCAACAAAGTCCATGGAAACACTTTCCCAAGGATGAGAAGGAACTGGTAATGGAGTGTACAAGGATAGTTTTCTATTACTGGGCTTGCTTTTAACACACATAGTACAGTTACATATCTAGAAATTGTCTCATTCATTTTTGGCAAATAACAAAATCTTTGCAGTTGTGCAACTGTTTTACTTACACCAAAGTGACCTATTATTACAGAAGTGTGTGCTTCTCGAATTATCTTTACTCTCTCATTTTATGGAATGCATAGCTTTTCAAAATGATACAAGAGTTGGTCCTTAATATGATAATCTAATTCTTCTACTGGTTTTCCATGACTTAAAGTTGCATATACATCTTTAAAATCTATATCTTGAGCATATTGTTCAATGTAGCTTTCATGCAATACTGAATTATGCTTAAGTATAGTAGATGCATTTATGATTGGTCGGGACAACATATCTGCAACTTTATTATGTATGCCCTTTTTATATCTGATGACAAGATGAAACTGTTGTAGAAAATCCATCCACCTATAGTGTCTTGATTGCTGCAACTTAGTTTGGGAGTGTAAATATTGAAGTGGTTGATGATCAGTATGTATAATTGTCTCTTTTCCCATTAAATAATGTTTCCACTTTTTCACACTCTGTATGCATTCCACTTTTTCACACTCTGTACTAATGCATACAATTCCTTATCATATGTGGGATAGTTAACTATTGTAGAATTAAATGTCTCAGAATGATAACATATGGGTTTACCATGTTGCATCAACACTGATCCCATGGCATAATCACTGGCATCTGTTTCAATCTCAAATGGTCTTTGAAGATCGGGCAATGCTAGTACTGGTGCTATACTAATATTTTCTTTTAAGGTGTTGAAGGCTTTCTGTTGTTTGCCTCCCCACTGAAACACCTTGTTTAATCCTATTAAAGCATATAAGGGAGCTGCAATCAAGGAAAAATTAGCGATAAACTTTCTCCAATACTGTGTTACTCCTAAGAAGCTTCTAACTTCCATAGCAGATTTGGGTTTAGGCCAGTTTACAATGACTGCAACCTTAGAGGGATCTATCTTCAATTCACCACCCCCTACAATATGACCCAAATAATTCAAAGATGTTTTTCCAAAGTCACATTTTGATAGCTTAAAATAGAGATTTTCTCTTTTCAAAACATCTAGAGTCTGCTTGACATGCTTCAAATGTTATTCCCATGTTTTACTAAATATAAGAATGTCATCTAAATATACAATGAAAAAATCATCAATAAAAGGCTTGAGTACATCGTTCATTACTGTTGGCCCTCGATTTTGGTTTTATTTTTGCTAAAGGAAACTTACTTAATCCATCTATTTTCCATCCATTTTCCACTTTATCCATCCCATTTTGATGTATTTCATGTCTACTTAGGTATTTAATTTTAATTTTTCAAATTCTAAAGTTTTTATGAAAATTTGGTTTCAAGTGCAAATATTGACAGATTCAGAAATTCCCGTAATAGCTATATGGTTGACATGTTTGCAGAACACTTGGGTATGAATTTGATGCATAGATGGACAGCTTGGAAACTAGGACTGAGCCAGCTCTACTTGGTTCGAACAGAACAAGCTTTATTAGGCCCATTTAGTGCTGGTCAACCATGACTAGTCACTCAGAAATTCCATAAAAATAGAGAAGTTTTGAGATTCTATGGGATTGACGATATTTCTTGGGATGGGATTGATGAATTTGACTTAGATATATGAATATGAGTAGATATTTTTGTTAGAATGATTATAGATCAGTTTGTTTCATAAGACTTCTATTTAAATTCAAGACTTTGATGGCTTATGTATTGACTTTTGTATAATTTCATGCTGAGACATTTTGGATTGGAGAGCTAATTTGAAGAAATTTTTCTACTACTATTTTGTTGCTCAATAATGTGGATGTGTGACTAAGTTTAAGTTTCTGATATCAATCTTCAAGTGTGCAAAGCAAGGGTGGAGGGCCCCCATTCCAAGCTAAGTACACTTCTTTGTTTAAACTAGTTTAATTTTCCGTAATCTGGTTATTATAGAATTTGTTTACATGATTTGTTTTAGATTGATTTATGGTTAATATGTGGTGATTGATTTCCTTAGATATTAGTTTATTCATCATTTTAGTAAGTTGGAGAAACAAAGTTTTCAAGTTGAACACTCCTTCTGTTAATTTGATGAATTGTAACTAGTTTTCTTTGATTACATGCAAGAAGTTTTTCCTATGTATTTTTGGCATTATGGAGAATGAATTATGATGAAACATACCAAAGGTCTCTTAATGATTTTTCCATCTTAATCTATTAGTTTCTGATTTCTGTTCATCAAGTAATAATCGACGAAGAATTGGACCTCTTAAGTTAAGAGCCATTTCAGATTTCCCTCTTTACAAAGTGAATTGGAATTGTAATATGCACTTCTTTAGTTTTTGAAAAACTTATCTTTCAAGTTTGATTACATCTGATATTCATATATAGTGGACTTGCCTTTAAGTATTACCAACCTGGATTGATAAGGAATATTTGTGTTAATTTGTGTGAATAAATTAGCTCAACAATTACTCTCATGAAAGTAGCGGGAGCGTTAGTTAAGCCAAAAGGCATAACTAACCACTCATACAATCCCTACTTTGTTTTGAAAGTAGTATTCCATGCATCTTGCTCTGCAACTCTAGCCTGATGGTAGCCACTATGCAAGTCCAACTTGGAAAAGTAAACAACTTCTTTCAACTGATTTATTAGATCATCTATGTGAGGAAGGGGATAATGATTTTTGATCGTTATCTTATTCAGTGCTTGGTAATCAATGCACATTCTCCATGAGCCATATTTCTTTCTCACCAAGACAACTGGAGACCCACATGGTGATGTGCTAGGTCTTATGAACTGTTTCTCGCGCAGCTCCTGTACCTGCTTCTTGATTTCTGCATTCTCTAAAGTAGACAGCCTGTACATTCCGATGTTAGGCAATGGAGCATCTTGCTACAAATTAATATCATGTAATATTTCCTTTTGGGGTGGCAAACTTTTAGTTTCTTGAAATAGTATATCATATTCTAAAACAACTTTTTCTAAATCAGTTTTTTGTTTAGCATTACAACCCTCAAATATACCAATTTTATCAAGTTTCTTTTCCTTTACAACCATCAGTAAAAATTGTTTGCATGAATTTACAATTCTTTTCATCTGCCCTGAGTTTATGAGAGTATAATTATTCTTTAGTTTATGAGTTCTTACAATATATTTGATTCCATCTTTAATGAGTTGATACTTGTTTTTATCTCTATAGAAAATAGCTTTCCTATCATACAAGTAAGGACTTCCTAAAACAATTCCACATATACCCAAAGGAACTATATCTAACTCAACCTCATCTACAAATGCTGACCCAAAAGAAAAAAACCGTAAGTTTACTATCTGGTCTAACTTTCACGTTGCTAGCTATTACTTTGTCATAACCAACCAAGGGATATGGTTCTTGTGAGGTGTGGTTAGTTAATCCAGCTTCTTTACAATTGCTTCAGAAATTTAAATTTACGTGTGATCCACTTATCAAACAAAGTATCAATCTATTTGATGTTGAAATACTCGAATATGGAAAAAGCTCTGCCTTTCCTTCTCATTTTCTTCATTCTTAGTTAGAATTTGTGCAAAATTGATAGTAGAATTGCTCAGAATTAATTTACCTTTTTGTATACTGTATGGCTGTGATTAGTTGGTTCACGTCTCCTGAGTCTGACCCCAAATATTTCTTGTAATAGCTGCAAGCTTATTCTTCTTTTTTCCATCAACTGTCTTGGGTCTTACGCTTCATACTGCAGAATAGCACGTGTTCATCATCATTGCCATCCTTTCTTGCATGAGTGCATGAAGGCGTTGGTCTTTTGTACAACATTTGTCTTCCTCTCTTTCCATTTTTTTTCTCCTTATCCTTGTTCTTGCTTTTGCAGTTGGTTTTGATGATCCCCTAAACTTCTGTGGTTCCACATTCTTGCTCTAAGGCCTCTAAGGGATGTGTAGCCCTGGGAACAGATACACTCATCTATGTCAGTGGGATTAAAACTGAGAATGGTGTGCTTAAATAGCTGCTGTAGACCACCTATATACTTCAGCAGAGTTTCAGGTGAGTCTAAAGAAATTCCTAGAATCAAAGCTCTTTTTCTAAATTCTTGAGTGTAGCCTTGTACACTTTGCCCTTGTAATTGTTGAAGAGTTTGTCAGCTCATCATGGCTTGCTGCATATAAGCTAGAGGATAGAATTTCTTTTTAATTGCAAAAACAAATTCACTCGAGACAAAAAGAATTTTACCATGCTTCTTCATGTCAGCTTGTGTCCTACCTTCCCACCATACCAAGGCAGTGCCTCCAAGGCGTAGGCTGGCTAGCTGAATCTTACTTTTGTCTAAATCAATGCTTTACACCCTGCAATACACATCAATCTATCTAATCCAATTATCAATCTTCTCTGCATTCAACTCTCCATCATATATCAGCAAATCAAATTTAACATCTAATTTAATCAAAGATGTTTTCTTTTTATTTTCAAGGCTATTAGGAGGTGTCGGAAGCTTTTCTTCTTTCCCTTTGCCTTTAGAATGGTCATGGAGGAGAGATTCTTCCACTCCTTTATCTTGCTTGGAGTTTGATGAACCTTCCTCTCTACCTTTCTTAAATTCTCTATACATTTCCTCCACCATGGCTCTCATGGTTATGAAACTACCCATGAACTAGGAGTGTGATTCCAAGGGACTTTCTTTTGCCATTTTCCTTTTAGGGTAGACTATTCCAATTTCTAGGTTAGCTTCAACCAATTCTCCTTCTCCTAATTTGAGCTTTGTCCTAGTTAGCTTTCAACAACAAAATCCAACACAAACTTGTCTAACCTTAGTAACCTAGAGCTTTAATACCACTTGATCCGTAATTGATCTAAGACAAACAATTAAGGTATTACAGACTCATGTGCATGGATGTGCCTATGTTATTTTATGCAACGGATTGATAAGATTGTGAAATACACAGGCACTAAAGCAGTTAGAGAAAACATAATAGGCAAACATATAAACACAACAAGTTTAATAAAGAGCTCACCCATTACTCCTGGGATACGTCTCTCGGTCCAGCCTTCAGTGGTGGCCTCTCTACTATGTTTTCAAAGCAGATTTTTTACAATAGTGAGCTCAATTTGAGTCTCACATAGCAGATACAAATCAGTAAGTCTGTACTTGGATCCCCCAAGTCTCTGGAGTACACAGACTCTCCTTACTGAAACTCGACCTCTATTGGTCATAGTAGTATGAGCCCAATCTAAGACTCATACATGACATGCATATATAGAAGAGTTTGTGTGAACCTCTCAAGCCTTCTCTGGAGTACACAAACTCTCTGACTCTCTCTGGCTTTATCTGGCTCAATGCTGTCTTTACTTCTATAGGTCAGCTTGGCTTCTTCTCTCTGCTATTAGCTTTCTACATCTAACTTACTTCGCTTCTCTCTCTGCCAGTTCATGGCTTTAAAGCCAATCTAGTTTCTGACTGTTCGTTTCCTCTTCTCGACTTTCCGATTTCCCTACCTCTATCCGTCTGAATCCCTTTATTCTATGTAATCATCACTGTATAATGCTTCACAGTGAGGCGGCCACCTATTTCATAATGAACTGAGTGTCAGTTCTCTTTGACGTTTTCAAAATGACTGTTTATTCCATTAGCTCCAAGAATGCCCACGAAACACGTCCTTCTGCCAATGCATCATCCACGTCGGACTTCAAATCCTATACAATTCTGTTTATTTACCTCATCAGGTACAGTCATCCATCGGAATGCATCTCCACCGTTGATCTGGGGGCTCCAGATCCTACGGTCATTTTTCATATCGGTGGGTAAGTAACATGATGTTTACCCATCCGATGTGAATAATTTTCTCTCTCTTCCGTGGGACACGTGTCACCCATTGTTTGGCATTGGGTAGAACTCAGTTGAAACCACTTACTGCTCGAAGCCCTTGCGATATTCTGCCAGTATATGTGGGACCCCACTTCTGATGGAATTGGAACGGTACTTTTTCGCATACTATAATTATTTCGGGTCTGGGTGCTCGGGGCTTTTCCTTCTTTGAGGGGTTTTCCCTGCGATATGCGATTAGCAACTTGTCACTAATCGCATATCAGAAACTACTTCTATTTCTTGAGTTGACTCCTGGTTTTGCTAATTTGTGGTAGTGCGCTACCATGGGCTGACGGTCTACGCACTTGACCAAGGGTCCTCGTTGCTCCGCGCTGATCACAAATTGCAACTATTACGAGGTTATCTCTGATAAGCTTGATATTTTTAAGACTTTGAAACTTTGGCATGAATTTTCCAGAGTTCATGAAAACTTAGAGAGTGTTCTAGGATCCAATTCGGATCAATTGTATACATCAAATATAAACTACTTAATAGATCAAGGAGTCTTAAGCTAAAAGCATAAACATTTACACAATTATGGAAAGTGAACATCAGATGTATATATTAATAAGATAAAGAGGGAAGCATACAACCTATGGCTTGATGTTGGAGACCTCCTTTTGGTGGATGTCCAAGTCCAAGAAAAGACTCTTCAAGCACTATTTCTCCAAGTTAGATAGGAATGCAGGCAATCAATGACCAACCATTTGGACTAGACGGAAGGGAGTTTATTTATAGGAAAGGAGAGGGAGTTAGGGGTCCACAAAAGAGGGAGGAAGGTCTACATCTTAAGGGGAAGGCCCATAATGATAATATCAAGAGCTACAAATGGGAGAGATCGACCATATCTACAACAACCTATTGGACATAGATTGTCATTAATGTCAATATGGCAATATTCGAGGAGCAAACGGAGCCAAGAGGAGTAGAATAGAGGCATGAGGAACAAAGTATAGGAGCAAAAAGAGGACATAGATAGTCATCAGAGCAACAGAGGAACAAGCAGATAGAGCCATTAGAGGAGAGCAATATATATAGACAGGGTTAAAAGAAACAATGGAGCAATATATATATATATATGCAGGGTTAAAGGAGTGGA